>CAMXCT020001655.1:89977-139458 GCA_947184155.2 Cladocopium goreaui | reverse complement strand
ATCGGCAAGGTGAGCGGGCAAAAAGACGCATGTCACATGACATCACATGACATGTTGATTGGTGACTGAGTGCAACACGAAGACTTCAACGGCTTTCTTGCTTTCGGCCGTGATGTTCATAAACCCCAACTGAGTCGTGTAATGAAAGAAGCACTCGACTTCGCCACTTCCACTGGACTGAGTCAGGTCCAGGGCATCCTGCCACACCTGCCAGGAGCTGCTGGGGTTGCACCGAGTCTGCTGCGTCACAACGTGGCGTGACGAAACGGGTCAAATGGCGACGGTCGCGTGCCTTGATGCCAGAGCTCTTGTGGATCCAGCACCATTCGTCGGGATGGTGCTCGTAGGCCTCGTGCTTAAAGACACCGCCGCCCTTGTAGTCGTTCCTGAAGTAGTCCCTGAGGCTGGCCTGAGGTATTGTATGGTATTGTGTGCGTTTCGGCTAAAGTTAATTGCTAAATGTCCATGCAGCTGCCTGGATTCCAAAAACGGTCCGATGTTTCGACTGGAAACAATCTCACTGGATTACACTGTTCATGGCAAAATAGGCCCTCAGTTGAATCAGTACAAGAGCTCCCGACAATCAAGACACTGGAAGACACACATCGAAAATGCCCACTTTGATTCGCACAGCAGCAGCTGTCAAACGCAAAGATATGCAAAGATCATGAACATCGGAGGTTCAATGGGCAAAAAACGAAATCATTGGAATTTGTGATTCGTAAGAATGGGACGGTTCTTGAAATCTGAATACTGAATACTTAAAAAGCCGCAAGTGTTGAGGACTAGATAGAAGTCCACTCAGGGGCTCGGCTGCAGCAAAAATTCGTAAAGCGGAGATCGTTCAAAACTGTGTCCAATGCACCTCGGGCACATCAGAAGACTCACCCGCAGCCCCTGCTCTCACGTCATCCCGCTGTGCCTCGCTTGCAGAACATCAAGACTGTCAAGACTCTTCTGCTGCACTTATGTAATGCAATTCTAACAAGCACTCTTGCACTAGCAAGAAATGCGTTGGTGTTTTTGTAGGTTGGATACAGACTGGACGTTGAAAGGTTGGGTTGATGAACTATGATGAACTCATTCCGGGCTGTAGCCTCCACCACCTCAATCTCTCTGGGATCGACATCAGCCTGCTCAACAACAAAGCATCCAAACAGGTCCTTCCTGTTCATAGCACATGGACTGCAAATCCTCTGGAAGTGTCCAATTTGCGATTCAAATGCTGCGCAAGAGTCAGAGGCGAGAATAGATATCATATCTGGACACCACGGGGATGTCAAACAAAGCAGGCAACTGTGCTCAGTGATATGAGCCTCGGTCTCCACTTTGGTTGCCCGCCCTTCCCTTGATGCGGAGGGCTGGTCCATCTGCGCCTGGCAAGAAAGGCATCTGCGACGCTGAGAAAACTCATTTGGTTCTCAATAAGAAGAGCAATCCCCATCAGTGATTGACACGTTTCCAAGTTGCAACTGAACGGCTTCAGGAATTGGTGCGAAAGGTGCAAGCGTGGCGTTCACTGTCGTTGCCCGCCTCCTCTGTCGCAGCCAAAGGGCTATCGAAGTTACTTGCCGCAAATGGCGACATGTCCTCGGAACAACCGGCAGTTAATGAGCTTGTTGGAAACAAACAGATTTGAATACTTACATATAATGATGATCAATCTTGTACCATCTTGTACCTGTGTAATATCAAATTACATCTTGACACTTATTTTTGCTGTTATATATCCTGACGGGGCCATGGTTTGTATGACTTGTAGTGAAGACTTCGGGATTGGAAAACAAAAACAACAATAGATACTACAGTAATATGTACTAATACTAGTCAATTTAGTCAATCTTGTAGCTGTGTGGATCTGACTACATCTTGACATGTATTCGGGTGTTATTCTGTAACTTAAATCAAGCCCATCACTGGGCTGGGACATCTCGGACCTGGAATTCCAGGTCTCCTGCCTCCGCCTGGGAAGTTCTAGCAAAACAGCAGCCCATCGTGACAACCTCAGCGAAAGGAAGACAAGGCCGATCCAGGCTGCCCTGCACCAGAAAAGAGCCAGTTTCAGGCCCCGGCAGAGGCCAAGGGCAAACGCGATCGAAACGGGTTCTGCTTGGCGGTCCCACGAGCCCTAGCCCTTGCCCTGGCCTCGAGGCAATCAGCAGCCACTCATGAGGACAGCATAAGATAGCATAAGCACCGCAAGCACCGGATTTCTTATCCAATTCTGAGCTTTTTCATGGCGCAGCACACCCAAGACATGCCCGAACTAAAACTCAAAGCTCAATAGGATGATAAAGTCAACCTGCGATCTGGTGCATGTTGACTGGGCATCCCGGCAGGCGCAGGGACTGACTGGAAGGCCGGAGCAATGGCAAAATGCGCAATGGGCGGCAGCCGAAGTCTGTCAGAGCCTGTTTAAACTGTTTAAACTCTGTCTGCATCAAATTCTGAGCGTTCTCATTGCACAGCACACCCAAGACATGCCCCAACCAATACTCAAAGCTTAAATGATCACGTCACCCTGCGCATCTGTTCCCTGATCAGATGCGAGATGAGCACGTCTTCCACACTCAATAGTTGTCAAATGTTGTCAACAACAGGGCATGTGATTCTCACACTGCAACCAGTCAGTCGTTCTGCTGCACCTTGACTGGGCCCCCAGGCTGACGCAGGGACCGGGAGGCCCGTCCAATGGCAAAACGGGCGCTGGGCAGTGCAAGTCTGTGAGAGCCTTGTTTGAACGCTGGATCCCAAAATGTTGAGGCTTTAAAGGGGATATCCCCACCCAACGAAACTGTCTGACTTCCTTAAACCTGCTGGTTAAACTGCGATGCAGCATTTAATCGAACGGAACAAAAAGAGGGACCGCTATCTATTGTCTGCTCCCTTCATACCGATCGTTAAAGTTGATGCAAGAGTGCGAAGTGTGTGCAACCCATGTGACATCTAACATGCACCCAGCAGCAGCTTGCAGAGATTCATGTGATAATGATGATCCAATTTTGGTCAAATCTTCTTGGACTTCTGATTGGTTTCCACCGGGTTCCCTCGATACATGCGTCAACTAATGTGATTCCAACGGGTTTCGTCAGTAGATGTCGGTGGTCGTTGTCTATATGGAGCATTTGCGATGCATGCACTTGCAGGGTGCAAGCTTCTGTCAGGCTGCTTAAAATGCTGCGGCACATCATCAGTAAAGTGAAGATGTTTACTGATTAGTGCAGTGTTGGCACTGTTCTCCTCCTGAAGTGCTGCTCTTCCTTGGCTCTTTGAGTCTGCGAATTTTTCCTGGACTTCCTGGAGTGCTGTTCTTCCTTGACTTTTTGGGACTGCTACAAGTCATTCGTCTTCGATTTCCGGGCAGATCTTTTTCGATGACTCGGGCTCACGTCCTCAGATGCCACAACGCCACTTTCGGGCGCTCAAGGTGAGGAGACGGAGGCGGACCTGCCACCGTCAAGGGTTCTTTAATCATTTAATATCCATTTGAATCCAAATCTTCTAAGTATTTGCAACTATAATGCCCGTGTGATCTCGATAGTTCAATAGAAAACTTTTGGAACCTAAATCAATGCTCACCGTTGATGCCTCTTCAAATCCATATCAAATCTGGACAGCATCTCTGATGAGGTGGGCCAGGAAGGCGCCTCCGCCAAGTGACGAAGGCCAAGCGCACCGCCTGGCAGCAAGGATGGACATATTCTTTTTGCATCTTTTTGCTTCAGTGCAGAAGCGCTTGGATGAAGCTGAAATAGCATCCCAATGGATCCACCATTTCGATGGCCGCCATTTTGGCAGATTCAATCCCCATGGCTGGTCGGAAACTCCCATGTTTGGCAGATTCAATCCCAAGTATGGATGGAAAGTGGAAAATAAGTCAAACCACTAACCAGTTAACAATTGCAGCGTTTTTTCGCCCTACTCGAATAGACAGGAAGAAAAATACCCCTGCAATTTAAAGGGTGGTTAGCCACCTCAAAAAACGAGATAAGACTGTAAGACTCGAGTGATCTGTTCCCATACGTTTGGGACATTTTGGGACTGTATCAAACAGCCGAACAAGTCAATCTTTGTGGCCTCTACACAGGCGCCTCCATGAACGCATCTGAGTTCCTCCTGGTGGCTTGAAACTGCTGGGGCCGTGCAGAGTTTTTGCTTTCCGACTCGTTGCAGAGACTTGTTCACTTGGTTCGGTGGAAAAATGGCGATCTTTTCTTGTCGTGAAAATATCAAAATCAAATAACTGTGTGTCCTATCGGACACGCTGGTAACATGTATACAAACTGCCTAGGCAAAATATGTTTTATGTTCTATAGTCACAGGTCCTGATCAATTGCCAAAAATAATAGTTTTGGCAACCTATCGATTATGGGTCCTAAAAGGTGGTCCAAAATAGTTTCCATATCTCCAGGCTGAGGCAACATTTCTAAATTATTTTGCAGGGTCGGGATATACAGCCAGAGCCAAGTGAAAAAGTCAGGAGCCCTGAAAATAATTTTGAATATGTTTTGAATATGTGTCGGACAGTTTATTCTTCATCCCAGAAAACAAGGCACGAGCTCATTCGGGGGGGCCTTTGTTTCACAGGGTAGGCGAGCATTTTGTATGCAGAATGTCTCTGTTAAAAGGGTTTTCAAAGTTCAGCGTGTCTTTTCCAAAACTTGGACGAACAAAACAAGGGGTTGACATTGAGAACATCTGCCATCATCGATTTCAGGGGCAATATGTCAAACAAAAAGGATTCAATGTTGACAATCTCTTTGACAGAAAAGGCATCCATGTGGGGAGCATCATGTGAAACAAAAAAAAGGTTTCGCATTAAGAACAGCTGTCACAAAAGGCATCCATTTCGGGGGCATTTTGCTTTAAAAGAAGTGGCTTCACATTGAGAACATCTTTCATAAAGGCATCCATTTTGGGGGCATTGTGTCAAACAAAAAAATGTTCAATGTTGACAACATCTTTGACATGAAAGGCATTGGTTTTGGGGGCATCAGGTTTCAACAAAGAATAGGTTTCACGCTGAGAATTAAAAAGTCTTTGCCTTTGCTGAAAGGCATCCATTTCGGGGGCATTTTGCTTTAAAAGAACTGGCTTCACATTGAGAACATCTTTCATAAAGGCATCCATTTTGGGGGCATTGTGTCAAACAAAAAAGCTTCAATGTTGACAACATCTTGGACATGAAAGGCATTGGTTCTGGGGGCATCAGGTTTCAACAAAAAATAGGTTTCACGCTGATAATTAAAAAGTCTTTGCTGAAAGGCATCCATTTCGGGGGCATTTTGCTTTAAAAGAACTGGCTTCACATTGAGAACATCTTTAATAAAGGCATCTATTTTGGGGGCATTGTGTCAAACAAAAAAAGGTTCAATGTTGACAACATCTTGGACATGAAAGGCATTGGTTTTGGGGGCATCAGGTTTCAACAAAAAATCGGTTTCATGCTGAGAATTAAAAAGTCTTTGCTGAAAGGCATCCATTTCGGGGGCATTTTGCTTTAAAAGAACTGGCTTCACATTGAGAACGTCTTTCATAAAGGCCTCCATGTTGGGGGCATTGTGTCAAACAAAAAAAGGTTCAATGTTGACAACATCTTTGACATGAAAGGCATTGGTTTTGGGGGCATCAGGTTTCAACAAAAAATATGTTTCACGCTGAGAATTAAAAAGTCTTTGCTGAAAGGCATTCATTTCGGGGGCATTTTGCTTTAAAAGAACTGGCTTCACATTGAGAACATCTTTAATAAAGGCCTCCATGTTGGGGGCATTGTGTCAAACAAAAAAAGGTTCAATGTTGACAACATCTTGGACATGAAAGGCATTGGTTTTGGGGGCATCAGGTTTCAAAAAAAAATCGGTTTCACGCTGAGAATTAAAAAGTCTTTGCTGAAAGGCATCCATTTCGGGGGCATTTTGCTTTAAAAGAACTGGCTTCACATTGAGAACATCTTTCATAAAGGCATCCATTTTTGGGGGGCATTGTGTCAAACAAATAAAAGGTTCAATGCTGACAACATCTTTGACATGAAAGGCATTGGTTTTGGGGGCATCAGGTTTCAACAAAAAATAGGTTTCACGCGGAGAATTAAAAAGTCTTTGCTGAAAGGCATCCATTTCGAGGGCATTTTGCTTTCAAAGAACTGGCTTCACATTGAGAACATCTTTCATAAAGGCATCCATTTTGGGGGCATTGTGTCAAACAAAAAAAGTTCAATGTCGACAACATCTTTGACATGAAAGGCATTGGTTTTGGGGGCATCAGGTTTCAACAAAAAATAGGTTTCACGCGGAGAATTAAAAAGTCTTTGCTGAAAGGCATCCATTTCGGGGGCATTTTGCTTTAAAAGAACTGGCTTCACATTGAGAACATCTTTCATAAAGGCATCCATTTTGGGGGCATTGTGTCAAACAAAAAAGGTTCAATGTTGACAACATCTTTGACATGAAAGGCATTGGTTTTGGGGGCATCAGGTTTCAACAAAAAATAGGTTTCACGCTGAGAATTAAAAAATCTTTGCTGAAAGGCATCCATTTCGGGGGCATTCTGTTTCAGGCAAAACAGGTTTCAATGTTGAGAAATGTTGAGAACATGCCTGTCATAGAATGCATTCATTTCGGGGCGATAGTCCTGTACAAAAAAGTGGTGTCTTCGGTCATCAAGGGCATCCAGTTTGGGGCACTATGATTCAGCCAAAACGGGCTTCAATGTTGAGACCATGTCTGCCATAAAAGCATCCCTCATCCATTTTTGGGGCGCTAGTTTTCCACGCAAAAAAATGTTTCAATGTTGAAGATGTCTTCACAGTTGGGGGCTGGGGGCCAGTAGATTTTCACAAAAATGGGCATCTTAAGGCAATCACATGCAAGATCAATTATCAAAATTGTGGATCTCCACTTCACATTCCAGTCAACGAGACTGTTTTCAAACGAAACCACCGAAATCCCTGCGCTGGCACCCTGCAAAATGGAAGTCACCCTCATGATCTACGTCGATTGCAAATCCAAATATGTCCGAATGGTGACCACATTCCAAAGCCAGAGCAAGACCGAGAGATGTTTGAAGGTTGATCAATGCTCTTGGGTGCAACTCCACAAACCTCATGAGATTCAGCAGCCTATGCCCAACTTCCAGGTCCATCCCACTTCGTCTCCTGCCAAAGGAACAGCGGCCTCTTGATCCGCCATGGCCCGGCGCCATATCACAGGCTCAAAAGCGCTGCCGGACTAGTGGATGAAGTGGATATAAGCGGATTTTAAGATGTTTAAGGCACAAAACTTATGGATGTCTTGACTATTTACAAATCCTGACATGCATGACCGGGGTATAGCTGTTAACAACCATGTTGGATGTAGGAAATTTTGGGCTCCACAGGCACTTCCTGACTCCAAAGTTTCACTCATAAAGCCTCTTCCAAGGAGGAAACAAATCAGGGTTTAAGTCGGAGAAACCTCCCAAGCCCTTCTTTCGAGGTCGCTCGGACCTGGCCAAAGTTTGAAGATGTTTCAAAATTCATTGGGAACCAATTCCGGGTCCACTCTTATTGACACGTGCGGATATAAAGGAAGTTTGGCAAATGAATAAAGCAAGTTGTTGGCCAAGAAAGTTACAGGCACTCACTGCCTCACTGGCTTGACGAGAAATCAGTTGCTGGATGTTGCGGGCAAAAGCTTGAACACCAAAGTCGAACGGTTGACATGCGCATGACCAGGAGCAGCTGAGGTTGCCAAAAAGACATAACACATATAACACATGACACATATAAATCTAAATTATAAAAACAAATCATTGTTTTTGCGCCAACAATTGCTGGGCAACACTATCATCAGAGGCCCTGACCTTGTGACTCTGGAAGTGATCCGATCCCAGACGCCAAGTCTGCAGACTTCGAGTGCTGTGGGGGTCAAATCGAGACGCGCCCTGTTTTGACAGATTTGCTTGGTAATTCGAAGCTCCGATTTCGGGTTCTATAGATCTCAGTGAAACGGGAGATATTGATAGATGATGATAGCTTGCGGCTCAATGCGATGCAGGGTCACGGGCTGGAAGATGCTGATATGCCTGCGAGTCAATGGAGACTTGGTGGAAAATGCAGAACTTTCTAAAGTGAATCAACCACAAATCCCACAGGCATACCAATGCAATTTGTTGGAAAAATGTTGCTATACTTCTGGGAGAAGCTTGCATGCGAATCCATTCCCAAACCCAAACTGCAACAAGCTGGGCAAAAACTCAAACGTCTCTTTATCGGTCAAACATGTTCTGAACAAAATCTGAATTGCAGAACTTTGAGAAACTCAAACATGCCTCCACTTGCTGCCTCAGAAGCAAAATCCTTGACAGTGGGGAAAAGCCAAGGCCACAGGCCAGCTTTCCATCAAATTAATCCAAACATCTTGGTAAAGATTGAAACCGATTCGAGCATGTCGCCTGTGAATGTCTTGGAGGGAAATTTTGGTCTCACAGCGCCTTTAATCAATTGGCCCGTGCTGTCGTTGGAATCGCTCCAGGTTACGGCGACCCGCTCGGGTCTTTTCGTGCTCCGGACCATGCAGCTCCTGCAGAGAAGGCGGCACCGAGCGGGCTGAAAGTTTTGCGGATCTTAGAGACACACACACACATGTGTTGGCAGGGCTCAATGATTTCACGCTCGCGCCAGCGGGCAGCAAGGAACTTGCAACACCGAACGCCATGATACCGAAAGCAAAAAGATAGGAAAAATTACAGTATCAGATTATCAGATCAAAAATTGTTCTTGTTGCAAAATCTAGATGCATGAATATACAGTGAAGACGTCCATTGATGGAATTCAACTAAAGGCGACCAAAACGTTTTGACGGACATTACTTTGGGACTCCAAAATCCACGAGCAGCGACTACCAGCCGGACCAATGTCCAGCTGGGACTACCAGTTTCATCATGGCCTGGAGCCGTCCAAGGCCAGCCATCGACAGTTCCCGTGTGACCCCGGCAGACGCCTCCAGGCCACGCAGCTCGCGGAGATAAAGCTGCCCTGCCTAGACGTGCTGCATGGCAGTGGGTGGCTACCCGGGACCCGGGCTGATGACCTTGCAACCGCATCACTTGGAACTTGCAATATCTTAATACCGGTTGGGTATACCCAACCAGAATGTCACAAAACCTCGTCTCTATAGAAAGCATTTATAAAAAGAAAACAGAATAAAACATCATCTTTCGAATCTTGACAACACTCTTGCCAAGACTAGTGAGATCTCCTTTCACGAAGGCGTCGCTGTTAAACCACTTCTTCAACTTCCATCAACTTCCCACCTTGACATCTCCTCCAAGCAGAAGCGCACCAAGCAACAACACAAGTCGACTCGACTGAGACTCCCCTCGCCTCTGCAACGGAGCCTTTCACCTCCAGAAGAATCGCCAGACCCCGTACGGATCCGAGGGTGTCCGGATGCACGGGGCCCAGCTGACCTTCTCGCCCCGTCAGGGCCCTGCGAAAGAGCTCCTCCGCCTGCAGGGTGGGTTGTGGATGGATGACAGCAGGGTGGCGCCCCATGCCGTAGCGAGATGGGCCTTGTACTGTGATCCGCAACTGGTGAAAGGCAATGTGTTGGTGGTGCAATGTGGCACATTGATTGTTCAAACATCAAAACCCGCAAATCTCAGAATTTGATCTGCAAGGGATGGGATTGTGGGAACCAAGAAGCCAGGGTGAAGGCTTTTGTTGTACTGCGTCAAGCTGGCACACATGATCGATGCATCAGCCAAAGCTCTATATGCATAGTCACTTCTTGCAAAACAATGTTGATCTACCCCTGCACAAAATGCATGTACTGCTGTTGAGATCCAACAACCCAGTCAAACGAATTAGGCCCAATCTGGTATCTACAGCCGAAGCTTGGATTCCGGAGAAACAGTTTCATGATGCTTGGCACGTGTCTTGCGGGGTCAACTCACCAAATTCACTCGCAACAATCCTGGGGACAGTCAATCACTATGGGAACTGTGGGAACTCACCACAATAAGCTTTAGATGATCACCAAATTCATTCATAAAACATCATAAATTCAGTCCGAGGTGAAAGTGGGAAGCAAGAAAACTCACCCGTACCAGTCTTTCCGCAACTTCTGTGTACCCCAAGAACCTCAGCCTGGCCTCCTCCAACTTGCCCTGTTTGTACAAGAGATCGGCCAAGTTGTGCACCCAAACGAGGGTGTCGGGGTGTTGGGCTCCCAGTTGGGACTCGCCGCCTTCCAAGGCTCGGCGGTAGAGACCTTCTGCCTGGCGGCTCGAGATGGAGCGCTGAGGTGTCGAAACATGAGAAGAGCCCCAGCTCAGGCCCCATGGGTCATGGAAAGGGAAGAATAAGCCAACAAAGGCCACAATTTTTGGACTATAGTGAGAACATACTATTCCAAGCGCTCGTCAAGCACTCTTTGGATTCACGGGATGCCAAGAAGCATCAATTTACTCAATTTACTCACAGTGTTTGCTCACATTGCTGGCCCGCTCTCACGAAACAACCCTGGGGCGACCACGGAGGGGGCTACGGCTCGGATGATCGGTCATCATCTCAAACATTGTCAAACGCCCTCGAAAATAATCAACGGATTAAACCTGCTAAGGGCCTCGAAAAGCCCTGCCGAGCATGTAGGCAGGCTAGATATGGCTAGATTGCATATAACAAGAAATACTCCCTTCACAGGTTCAGCTGAACTGGTGATACTGTCACAATCAAACAGGTGCCTATGCGGCCGACTAAGATCATACATCTCACAGGAATTTGCAAACTTCAAAAGCCAATAGGGACGTTGAGCCTGTACCTGTTGGCAACCTTTTGGCAAGCTGCGTTTTTGTTCAGCGTTTTGAAGACTCTTCGCAAACCACTTTAACGTGCAAATTCACGTTCATAGCTTCAGACTTTCACAGATTCCTCACACAAACAACTGACACACGATCATTCCCATCTAGCTGATTTTGATCCTGCTGGGTTGATCATGCTGCATGCGTTTTATCGTGATCCGGAAACTCTTGCACATAGAATCAAGAGTCCGGGTTTAATCAATTAAAGAGGTGTTGGTATCGTGAAGAAGGGTCTTACAAACAGCCTTGGCTGACTGATTTTGGAAACACAAAAATCTAGGGCGTGTGTTGAACTGCGCCAAATTAGTACAGTATTGACATCACTCATCATCACTATGCTGTTGTGTTTCCCAGTGTGATGTCACAAGCCGTACAGTTTTCTTTCGCCTAACAAACCCCAAAGATTCTGAGTCTGTCAGTGATGCAACTCTTTGAAAGGAGTTTGTACTTTTCTTAGTTTTCCGCTGAGATTTCATAGTTTTAGATTGCGGGAAAATGCAAGCGGCTGATCGGCTCCCAAGGTTGACTCACCTGTTTTGAATTGGAGGACAGATCCTTGGCACCAACCCTGATGCACATTGCATGTATGGATTTCATGCCCGAGCAATTCAACTAATGAATTTGGGCGAAAATTAGGAGATGCTCAAATTGGAGACATGGAAGTGTCCACTCTTCCACTCTTGTTTACTTCAAAAAAAGCGCCTTCCCCTTGGAACTTCCACGGGGAAGGTCACCTTTCTGCCCCTGACCTCGGTCTGGCCTCTTCCAATTTGCCTTGCGACTGGAGGATCACAGCGAGAACGTTCATGGAGATTAGCGTGTCGGGATGGCTCGCGCCCAGCTGCGCTTCACGCCCTGCGAGCGCTTTGCGTTGCAGCTCTTCCGCCTGGCGGCTCGAGGTGGCGCCGCTGCGGCACTACAAACTAGCAACGTAAGTGTCAGGCAATTTGTGAAGTCACTGCGGTATGCAAACTACCATATACAGTATATATATATATATATAGACACCGGCCAAGCGCTCACTTGCAGCCTTTTTTACGCTGTGGCAAGGCGTCTGAGTGCCAGGACCGTGGGTATAATTATCCCAGGTCACAACTAAAGGCCTGCAATCAGGCTCCTCAAAAACCACAATCCTCTCAGGATTGGCAGGCCCAGACCGGGCAACTCAAGACATCTTGTCCTGGCCAGCCAGCGAAAATTCCTGGCACCTTCCCAATCTAAGCACTTCGGCTAGACTGGCAAAAGAAAATGGCACTCAGACCCCATTTTTAGCGCTTTGAAGTGCGCCTCTGACGTAGTTGCTCGCAAAAAAGAGTGATATTGTTTTGAAAGTGGTCCACCAGGTACGCACTCCTGGGCGAAAGTTGCAACTGCACCAGGGCGGCTCTGCCTGAGTCCAAATATTGTCGTGCAGTTTTGACACTTTGCCATCGACCAGTAATGAGGAGTTGGTCGAAATGCATGCCCTCAGTGAAAGCGTGAGACGCACCACCCCTTCTGAGGCTGTAGCCGGTGAAGTTGTGGCGTTCCAAATGCAAAAAGGAACAAAGTTGCTGCAACCTGGAGCGGAACTGATTTGCAGTAAGGTTTGAAATAGTCGGGCCCTGGGTCGCAGCAACCACCCGTTGGGTAAAACGGCAAAGCAAAGCGTCTGTCACGGCCACACTTTCTTCTTTGTTTTTGGAGGTCTTTGTGGCCGGCAATGCAAGGATAATTTGTCCCAGTTCCACATTGATGCGGATTTGCTGGGCTTGCAATTTAATTATTTCACCTGTGCGTAAGAAAGCGGTGAAACCTAGGAGGATCAGTAAAGCCAAAGCTTCCTCCTGTATTGATACTGCCACCCCTGCAAGAGCAAGGGCGACATCCGCAGGCATGGGAACCGCCTGGCGAGGTACGTGAATGCTCTTCCAATTGGTGAAAAACTGCTTGGCGGTAGGCAGCTTAAATCTCAGTGCTGGGTAGAAACGGCGAAAGGCGCTCAAAGTATGCCCAGCATAGGTGATATTGATATCATCCAACCACAGGTGCTCTAAATATTGAGCCAGGACATCATCCAGCTGCGATGTCTTGGCAGGAATGTGGATACCTTCATCATCCAACCATTCGAAAAAGGAAAGTAAGGCTCTTCGGTAACTGCGCAAGGTCCTCCAGTGCAACCCAACGAATCTGAGAGAACGCTCAGTCATACTCGACGGCTAGGGCTGTCGGCGAAATTCCAGGCGGACAAGGTCCAAATGGGAAGCACATAGAGGTCACCCATCAATTGAAGGGCAGCTAGCCTGCGCATGAGCCTGTTAAGTCGCTTGGATGGACTGCGACCCTTTCCAATGGCATAGTAGAGCACCTGTGAATCAATTACAATCATCACCCGTACCTGTTTCACCTCGTCTTCCTGCAAAAGACGGCGAACATGAGCTATGAGCGCCTGAGTTTCAAGCTCATTGATATGTGCTTCCTGCTTCCAGCGGAAGGATAGCGTGTCCCTCCACAACCAGCGATACGCTGGGTAGGGCACCATTTCGCGCTGAGCTAAGTGCTCCACTGTGAACCGGATATCTGTTCCCCGGTAGTGGCCATTGCGAAGCAGTTGGTAGCGGGCCTCATTCTCATTGCCTCCCACGAGTTTTTCTTCCATCTCATGGATCCGAGCCGCCACTTTGAAGCGTAACTCATCATCTTGGAAGCGCCCGTACTTGTCCAAGTCAGACGCGATCTGGGAGACGCGAAAGGCATGATCATCTGGCAAGCTCCCATTTTCCTCAAATTCTTGCCAGAGGGCTCGAGCGTACGCCTCCACCATTCCCTGGGGATATTCGGCTTCTTCCTCTGTGGGGTACCGAATAATGTTGTTGTCGTCAAAGTAGGGCTGATAGTCGTGCGTCAAGCCGTGATCGCACTCAGGTTTGTGGAGCGCTTCAAAAAGCTTCGGACTGTTTGTGAGAAGCGCTGTCCATTTTTGTCTCCGGCCCCCAAAGCAGCAACTACTGTAGATGGCCATGTATACCCCAGGCATGCTGGCCAGTTCAGTTGTGGCGGTCATGTACCAAATGAAGCTCCGCCAAGGGTGCTCAAGGCTGAAGATCTTTCCATTCTCATGGAGCTGTTTGCAGCGCTTTATACTCCGAAGCGCCATTCGGTTTCCCTGTCGTACCTGCACTGCCGCTTGTCCTCGGAGGTTTGGAAAACCCATGATGTGCCTTTCGTCCCTCAAGGCCGGCGGCCCTTGGTGTTTCTGTTGACCTATCCAAAAAGGTTTTCCTCTGGTTCGGCTGAAACTTTTGCAGTCAGGGGCGTGGTGCTCAGCATCAGGATCCGCCTGGTCCAGGTCATCCCAGATCGTGCGACCCGTGTCAGTGAAGATGTCCATCAAGGGGCTGACCTTGACATCGAAGGGCCGTGCCACATTGATTCCCTCCTGAAGGACGGCCTGGGTCAGTGGACTCCTCTCACCTGACCAGCGCTCGCTAAACAGCGGCAGTGCTTTGGCTTTGTTCTCACAGGAGCCCTTGTGTTCCAGGAAGCACTCCTGCGAACAGAGCCTCAGTCCGCACAAGAGCGGGCATTCCACGTCTTGTCCGTTGGCAATCAGCTCTGTCATATCACTGCGGCAATGGCCGCAGGCCAGCTGTTGAGGATTGGGAACGCCTCTTGCCCGTTTCAGCTGCATGGCCATGCAAGACCCAGCCCCAGTAGGTGAAGCATCTGTGGCGCTAAGTTTTCCATACACCCGCGCCCTGATGTTCGTAAACGCCAAGGGCAACAGGGCCAAGGCGCACACTAGCTCGTCCACCTGGTTCGAAGAGGGGGTCGCTGAACGCCACTTTTTGACGAACTGGAAGAGCTCGTCCATCACAGCCAGCAAGGGTCGGCGGAAGGCAGCTGCAAAGACTAAACGACCTACCACTCCAGCTACTTCTTTCGGGTCCCAACGTTCCAGAGTAAGGAGGTATGCAGTCATGGCAAGATTCATTCTCATCTTGCCCTCATTGAGCATGAAGACCCCTTCCTCTGACCGGAGTTCGCCTCCCTGCAGTGATCCCTTCAGCGACCCGGCCAAAGTCTTAGCCGCATTGGTTGGCATTCCCTTCCTTTCGCAAGCCTCTTTGAACCTTCTGTGTTCCTCGGAGGCTTCTCCGGCAAACAACTTGGCCAAGGGCTTCGAGACAATCCTCAACTGATCAACTGAGTCCAGGTAAAGAAGAAGTCTATCACCGGCCGGGAGCTCTCTCCATTTTTGAACCTCTGCCTCCAACGGGAGTTTTGCTTCTTCGAATGCCAGGTGCCTGATGGCTGCTTGGACAACCCCAACAGCTGAAATCCAGCCCATCGGCACTGTTCTGAGCGATACAAACGTCGGGGCATTACCCTCAAGGCCCAAGCAGTGAGCGGGTACTTGCTTTTCATAGCAAAACAGGCCCCTCCAACCAACTGGCATCATGAAAAGGTTGAAGGCCGATGCCATATCCTCGCTGTCAATGACAACTTCGGCCTCATCAGGTATGTAGAGCAGCCCAACCTGTCCCACGTACGGAAGCGTATCTTCATCACCTGTGATCTTTCGGCTCACGCTGTTCAGGGGACAGAAGATGGATATGAATCTCTGGAGTGATTGCTCTCCTTTCAACTTCTCGACCGCTCCAGCCCCATTGAGAACCATCTCTCCTCCTGGACCTCTCAGTATCTCCTCCTCGGGACAAGCCTGAAACAGTCCCCGGCGGAACCCTTCTGCCACCAATTTGTTCCAAGTCTGGTCAGTAGCTCTCACATAACTCTTCGGAATCTCCCGGGGCCATTCCTCCAAGGGCAAAATGCTCTGCATAGGCGAGGTGAGGCGTTCCAATGTCTCCCCTTGCAAGAAGTCCTCCAAGGGGGCCACTGCAGCTTGCTCGCGCGTAGGCCAGCACGCCACCACTTTCTCAAAGTCAAGCTCTTCCATGACCACGTATGAGCTCCCATCATAGTTGTGCCCATGTTTTCCAAGTTCTGCTCTCACTTCACTAGGAAGTGGCACCGGTGTATCCTCCTGTAGCAGTCGTTCAACGGCAGGCCGGAGGTGATTCTCAAGCAGGAACAACTGCTTGGCCGACAGCTCACCCCTATGGGCTAGATACTTCGAGCTGGCGAAACCTGAGCAGTACTGAAAGTTCAGCACACCACAGATGAGGACCAGCCAGTCCTTAATTCCCTCACTCCATTGGGGGCACGCCTGAATGGCACGCAGTGAAATTGGCAGAACTTCGTTGCGAGCAGCGGGCTCGCTTTGGGCCACAGCGTGTCTTCCAAACTCCTGCCAAAACCGGCCAAGGGGCGTACCCAGCTGGCTGATCACAGCGATCCCCAAGGCACCCAGCTGCGAATAGCGCAAGCCCCCTTCGAGGGCCGCCAGCACGAGGGCACATCTGCTGTTTAGGGGCCTCGGTTCCTCTGCAGGTTCGTCACCCTCATCGTTCATCAGGGGTTCTGCCTCCGGAGCCTGCTCAAAGGTCCCATGTGTAGGCCCTCTCTCTGGTTCTGGAGGCGGCTGATTCACCCTTTCTTGTCCACGGCTTCTTGAGCCGGCGTTTTCCATTTGCCTTTGTCCTTCCCCTTGTTCTTGCCTGACCCTTTGCCTCCTTTGCCTTTTGGACCGGCTCCGCTCTCGTCCCACCGACTTCCGGTCGGAGCCCGGGTTCGGAACTTCTCCTCTAACTCGAGTTCTTTTGTCATCATATGTTCCTCCCCCTTGTCCGTCATGCCGACGTCCTCGGCCACCAACTCCAGGAACTTCGCCTTCTTCCATGTGTTTGCGTCTTGAACTGACTGTTCTAGCGCCTTCAGCCTCTGAGCTACGACGTCGGCGGCCTGCGATCCCTGACCCGCAGCCAGGCAATCCAGAACCTCCGACCATACCCTCAGCTCGCGTTGGGTGCGAGGGGTCCAGCGGTCTTTTAGAGACGGCGTCAGAATGGTCAGAAAGTAGGTGACCGCGCAGGGGCGGATCCTTGTTGCCCTCTTTCCGGCTGTGTGAAGCGCCCCCTCGAACCTCGTTGCCCGGCCCATTGTCTCCAACAGGCTGGTTGCCAGGCGGCCCGGATACCGCTGGGCATACCTTTGCAGCCTCAGGTGCAAGGTCAGGCCCGAGGGGGCTTTTTGAAAAGACTGGCTCGACCCAGAAGATGAGCTGCTTTTCTGACTGCCTTCGCTGTCCTCGCCTTTTGGAAGGCGGCTAGTCTCACCCACGCCAAAGGGGCCCTTGTCTTTGGTCAGCCTGTCTCTCTTCTTTTTCTTCTTCTTTTTCTTGGGGCTGTCATCCCGACGCTTCTTCTCCTTTCGACTCTTCTTGCCTTTTCGGCTTTCCTCGGAGCAACTCCGGCGCTTTTTCTTTTTCTCTTTCTTGGGGGGTGAAGCACTAGATTCCTCGGACGAAGATCCATCGCCTGAGGCGTTGCTTGAGTCACCCCAGTCAGCGCCCATCTCATTGGCTTCGCCTTGATTCAGTCCGCCCTGGTCAAAGGCTCGTGGCTTCTTCTTTTTCCGATCACGACCCTTTTCAGAGGTCGGCGACTTGCGTTTCTTTCCTTCTGCGGCGTCATCCTCCTCCTGAAGGCTTTTCTTGAGATCCTTCA
Source organism: Cladocopium goreaui (assembly GCA_947184155.2). Lineage (NCBI taxonomy): Eukaryota > Dinophyceae > Suessiales > Symbiodiniaceae > Cladocopium > Cladocopium goreaui. The sequence continues at coordinate 122,011 of CAMXCT020001655.1, read as the reverse complement.
GGCGTTTTTCCAACTCAGAGATCTTTGCGACCTTAGCCGGTCGGCCGCGGTCATGGTCTGCCTTCTCTTTGGCCTCCTTCTCATCTTTTTCCTTGGGTCGGTCCACTTTCTTTTTCAGGTCCAACACTCCCTGCCTTGACCAGGGGAGGCCACTAGCAGCAGGTTTGGCAGGTTCCCCTTCCTTCTGCTTGAAGAAACGGGTGATCAATCCCTTTGCTTCTCTGTTGTAGCCCTCTGGGGCCTCACCTGCAAGCAACTCGGCTTCTTTCCAGGTGCGCCACTGACCAATGTGCACCGTGATGTCATGTTGCCCAGCTGCCGTGCAGTCTCCGGGCCCGGTCTTGCACAAGTGATACGACCCGTCGACAGTGGTCACACGGCCCCGTTTCGACTCAGCCCAGCTTCGGTATTCCTTCTCCGATGCACTTATATAGTCTCCCAGAAAGAAGCGCCCAAGAGCACCGGGGCTGTAGATCCTCTTGACCCTCAGGAGCACGGTGCCCTGAGGATCCCCGGTGTCTGTGTAGACCTTCCCCTCCAGAAAAGAGTCCTTCACAGGGGAGGCTACACTTCCACGTCCTCCAACCCACCTCCCTGGCATCCCCCAGGGAGGTGGCACCACGGGAAATCCCCGGCAAGGCTGCTTAAGCCAGAACTTGCGGCATTGGAGCTTGAAGGCCGTGCTATAGAATCGTACATCTCAGCTTACAGCTTCGGTTCAACTCTGTCCTATATGTGTGTGATTGTGTGTGTGATTATATATCAATCGCACAGCTTTCGTGGGCTGCCGGCTGCAACCAGGAAACGAGTGGGAACAGTATGGGGGTCCTGCAGATGTCATACTTTCGTTTAGCATGCGCCTATATAGATATATTTATACTATAGCCATCTATAGGCCTCATTTGCAAGAATTCACCGGAAAGATTTGACAGTTTTGCCATGTGTTCATTTTGCCGATTACAACTATGAAATGTGGATGGAGGTCCCAACGATGTATTACGCCCAAAAAAGGTAATCCAGCAATATTGGGAAATTGACAAGAGAAAATCCAGGCCTCAGGCCTTGGCCAAACAAAAATATGCCCTTGGTGAAACGTCCGGTAAGGTCACCTCTCACCCCAAAGACCCTCAGCCCCGCCTCATCCAGCTTCCCCTGCTTCCACAGGATGGCAGCCAGGTTGGACATGGAGTTGAGCGTGTGCGTGTGCAGCGCGCCGAGGTGCGCTTCGCGCCCTGCAAGAGCTCGGCGGTGCAGGGCCTCCGCCTGGCGTCTTGGGATGATGGCGTCGGTGGTGTGGGGCCCCAGGCCTGGATCCGCCTGTGAGTACTATGTGACCATGTGGGAAAGGAAGAAAAATGAAAATGGGCTTTGTGATTGATGAAAAAGATGTCAAATACAATTGTGCCATGTAAGATGCACACATAATTCAAAGCTGATTCAAAGCTTGAAGAATAAAACGCAAAGGTCGATGAGTTGACATGTTCAACAAAATTTGGATGTGAGTCATCTTCGTTCCAATCTTCCCGTTGTGAAAAAATCCAAACTCAGAAAACAAAAAGAATCATCCAACAATACCGGGAAACAAAACGAATCTCCAGGCTTCAAGCCTTGGTCAAACCAAAAAATGCCCTTGGTGAAACGTCCAGGAAAGTCACCTCTCACCCCAAAGACCTCAACCTGCAACCGACCCCAGGGAACCAGGGGGAGCGCGTCTGAGAAGCAATGCCAAATGGCAAGAAAGAGGGTGCATCTGCAAAATTACTTCGTTGGTCTTCATTGAATTCGGCTGGCAACACTATCCTGTTGGTGACTTCAGAAGCCACGCATTTCCCTGCTGGTATAGTGAATCTTGAAATTCTTCAGGTTTGATGAACTCTTTTGACAGTGTGATAAAGGGTGACTATACGTTCAGGAGATTTTGCCGAGGGTGGGCACATGGTCAGGAGGTGTGGGAAACAAAAGCAAGTACATATACAGACAAAAAACCCTGCAACGATGATAAATAATTGCATAAATGAATCACTTGTCACATCGTTTCACCAATACCGGGAAACAAGAAGAAAATGCAGGCCTCAGGCCTTGGTCAAACCAAAAATGTGAAGCGTCCTCCAGGAAGGTCACCTCTGTCCATCCAAAGACCTCAGCCCAGCCTCAGCCAGCTTCCCCTGCTGCTCCAGGAGCGCGGCAAGGTTGTTCATGGACTGAAGCGTGTGCGGATGATTCGCACCGAGGTGCGCTTCGCGCCCTGCAAGAGCTCGGCGGTGCAGGGCCTCCGCCTGGCGTCTCGGGATGGCACCGGTGGTGTGGGGCCCCAGGCCAGGATCCGCCTGCGAGTACCATGTGGAAAGGGAAGAAAGGTGGGTAACGGCCTTGAGTTTGGATTGATGAAAAAATGTCAAGTACAATTGTACCATGTAAATGCACACATAATTCAAAACTTGAAGAGTCAAGCGCAAAGTTCGACGAGTTGACATTGCAACATAATTTGGATGTGTGTCATCGTCGTTCCAATCTTCCATTTGCAAATAAATTCCAACCTCAGGGTGCATCTGTTCTGTGATTTTTTGCAAAAACGCTTTGACAGCCTCAGACATCTCAGACTGAAACTTGCAACGCGGCATCTGTTCTTTGCAAACATCTTTTGCTAAACTTTGACATGTCCATGTTTTGGCACGTCCATACATGACGTGATTTGAGATGATTTGAGATGATTTGCGTAAAATTGACATGTTCATGCATTATCGCACTTCTACATAGATGACAAAATTTTGAGATGATCTGAAAATGCGTTGATTGTTTCCCTGCAATTGTTTCCACGCTTTTCCCAACACAAAATGCAGCACCATCCACCCGCCACGGTGGACTGCAGCACAGCACATCAGCGGCGCCTCCCTGAACTTCCCCAGCCGCTTCAGAACGAACGCCAAGTTGTGCACCGCGGTGAGCGTCACGCGGTGCTCGGGGCCCCGGAGCCGCTCCTCGGCCTCCAAGACTCGGCGCCGCAGCGGCACGGCCTCGGCGAAGGCGCCGCGGGCCTCCAACACCCGGGCGAGCCTCGGCCGTGGATCGCCACGGGAGCCGAAAAGTTTCCACGGCTCCGTGGAGAGAGGGCACTTTTTTAAACTATTTCTGGTGTCGTGGCATATGTTTGGATCCAAGTCCCTGGTGGAAAAACGAGATTCTGGGATTCGAATTGTTTTGATTTCACTTGAGCAGTTGCTGTAGGCTATACTGATTGATGCTATTTGATGCTTGTTATATAAATACTGTTGCCTACTGCAATCTACGGCTTTCACTTTGCGGCTTTGTCGCATCTCTGGATGCACATCTCTGGTGACAAGACAATAGAGTTCTTGACTCAACAATACATGTTTGCTAATGTGTTGGTCTCTTTGGAGGGACTGAGGTCCGCACCGGCTCAGTGCCAAAAGCGCAAACCCGTCCTCAGGGCCCAATCTTTCGGCTGTGGCATCTGCACGGCACCGCAGCCTTGGTCCATGATGATGCCTATCACATGGCTGTGCCTATCACATGGCAATGCGGTGGTCGACCATGTCACCAACATGGAAGACAAATCAAGTTCAAGAGAATGGCCAACGGTGCGCAAAATCGTCAAGGTGTGGGATGGCTCCCGGCTTCAGTCAGAAGCTGGCTACTGGGCTGCAATCCATGGTCCCTGCTTTGCGGGATCTTCAACCATATGTTTTTACGTTTGTCCTAAATGGAGCGGGTAATTCAAGTCAACTCATAGCATAGTCAATAGACATGGCATAGACGAATATAGCCGATAGATACTATAAAACTCGAAGTGGGCCGTACTCAAGAAATCTCAGAAGGCAATGTCGCGCGGGCACTCCTGAAAGAGTTTCAAAGTTCCAGAACCTGAGTCACGCCTTCTCCACATCTTAAAGTGAATGGTCAGGTGGCAAGATCAAACATCAAGCGATTCTGCTCCATGCCTTTACTCCCTGATGCTTTCAATTGCAGGACAAAGAGCCCGAGCCAGGACAAAACGGTCTTTTTATCTTGCGGTGTACCTTTCTAGATCTGGAGTGCAAAATACTGGATTGACAAGCGCCCCCGCTCTCGAAACAGAGCTTGAGCTTCGTGCTTTCTGTTTGGTATCCATCCTGCCACGACCATTATACTTTGACCCACAGGAGAGGTTCCATAAACTTGCCAGGGAGCGACGTGACCAGAGATCCCGGAAGAAGGAAAGGCAAAACCAGAGCAAGAGAGCAGCTAAAACAGCCCGCAGGGCTGCATCAAAAACACTTGAAACTTTTGAAATCACGTTGGCTCTGGTCCAAATCTATCGAAGGGACCAGTGTGCATCTCGAACTTGAGAATTCATGAAAAAACAAAAACTTGTCAGCCCTCTGGATCATTTTTCTAATAGAAGTCTTGAACTCGGCCCACCTGATTTAATCCTACTGGACGAATCCTAACTCCTGGATATGGCAAGCTCAAAGGACCAAACCCCTGGATTGAACAGCCATAACCCTGGATGGCAAGCTGACTCAAGACCCAAGCTCCAAGCCCCTGAAAGCAGCCAGGCTTCGTGTCCAGCAGCACTGCGCTGGCGTGGCCCACTTCCTCCTCCCTTTGCGCCCGGATCACGACGCACTGCCTCTCTGGCTGCCCACGTTCATTCAGCAGCTTTCCTGCCAGGTTCCTGCGCCACAGGCTTGAAAGCAACGTTTAAATGGCGTGCTCATCAGATTTCACATGAAGCACTCAAGGACTGGGCCCCTGGCACGCCGGGAGGCTTGCCCTGGCCCCGCAGAGCAAAGATGAGTCACAAGCCAAGTGCTGCAGAAAATGTCCACGCGAAATCAGTGTAGCTCCAGGCAAAGCATGCTACCAGCCTCCTTCTGCATCTCCGGCGTCTGTTGAATCGAAACGTCGTAGCATATGGCAGAGTTGGCTAAGAGTGGAATACAGTAAGCCACACGGGAGGCGTACTCCTGCATGATTGGATCTAGGTTTGTTAACCCCCAAACAATGACGATGTGCGCATCCAAAAATTGCACCAAAAATGTGGACAAGAAATGCGGCACCTAAGAAAGGCACACTCTCCTCGTCCGCTGCCTCACGGCCTTTCGATTCAACATCCCTCTTATGCATATTCCGATAGTTATTGTCAATCAGCGTGGCCACGTCTGGCCATTCATCCGGTGCCCTTCTGACACTGTAAACGCCTCGCCAGAGTTGTTTGCAGTGGACACAAGGGTCTGCAAATGCTCACGTTTTGTCAGCTTTGATGAATGTGACCTTGCCTTGTCCCCACCACGCATTGGCCTTCGGACCACTGGTGACCAACGAGGCCTTTGGATGCTCAAGGCTATGGCCATCGGCAAGGTGAGCGGGCAAAAAGACACATGACATCACATGACATGCTGATTGGCAACTGAGTGCAGCACGAAGACTTCAACGGCTTTCTTCTGTGGAGCCGTGATGTTTCGGAACCCCAACTGAGTCGTGTAGTGGAAGAGGCACTTGACTTCGCCACTTCCACCGGACTGAGTCAGGTCCAGGGCATCCTGCCACACCTGCCAGGAGCTGCTGCTGGGGTTGCACCGAGTCTGCTGCGTCACTTTCGTGGCGTGACGAAACGCGTCACGCCTTGATGCCGGAGCTCTTGTGGATCCAGCACCATTCGTCGGCATCGGGCTCGTAGGCCTCGTGCTCAAAGACACCACCGCCCTTGTAGTCCTTGAGGAAGTAGTCCCTGAGGCGGGCCTGAGGCATCGAGCACGCTTCTAGAAACGTGTTCCATGCATCATGCACATTACTATATTCTTACTATATTTTTACTTTATCTTACTGGTCATGGTAATACGGTATTGTAGGCCCTCCTTTGAACCAGTACAAGGGCTTCCGACAATAACACTGGAAGATGCGCATCAATGTTAGCTTTGATTCGAACAGCACCAGCTGTCAACCGGTGAAAACTCGCTCAACACAAAGAATGGGCCGTTTCTGGATACCCTGCTTGAAACGAGGGCAGATGTTCAGCACCAAATGGAAATCCACTTGGGGTTTCAGCTGCAGCAAAAATGCATTCCGCAAAGCGTCGTTCTAAAGTGTAAATTTCGTTCAGCATGCGCCTCGGGCACATCAGAAAACTCACTCACAGCCCCAGCTCTGGCGCCATCCCGCTGTGCCTCTCACATGCTTCAAACGTCGTACATCGCACGCTTGCAAAAATCTTGCAAAACATCAGGACTCTCAAGACATCTCAAGAATGTTCCGTTGCCGTTGCTGCGATGGAACTCCAACAAGAAACCTTGTGGTACCTGCTTGGTGCGTCTTGTCATGTGATAAACCTTCAAAGTTGAAAGGTTGAGTTGCAGCCAGTTAATGGATGCAGCCTCCACCACTTGAATCTCTCCCGGATCGATATTCGCCTGCTCAACACAGCATCCACACGGGTCTTGTTCAGAATACATTGAACCCAAATCTAGCAGTGTCCAACTTCGCCGCTGAAGCGGCCCTGAAAGCAGCCCTTGTGGATCGCAGGATCTGATTTGGTTTCTTTGATGTTTTTGCACGGAGGTATACAAACTCTTGGCAAAAGTGAAGGGACAGAATGCGCCTCCACAATCTAGAGACCATATTCAGATAGCACAAGAATGATTGTCAAACAAAGCAACTGTGCCCAGATGAGCCTCGATCTCCACTTTGGTTGCCGGCCCTTCCCTGGATGCGGAGGGCTGGTCCATCTGCGCCTTGCAGAAAAGGCATCTGCGAAACTGAGACAAACTAATTTGACTTGCAAAAAGATGGGCAAGCTGCATCAATCGTTGACATGTTTCCAAGTTGCAACTGAACGCTGCAGGAATTCGTGCAAAAAATGTCATTCATATGTCATTCACTGCCGTTTCGTGCCTCCTCTGTCTGGGCTGCCAGAGGGCTATCGAAGTTATTTGCCGCGAATGGCGACATGTCCTCCAAACAACGGACAGCCAGTGAACTGGTTGGAAACAAGTAGATTTGACCTGATTTGAATATATGCAATGATGAATCAATTTGTACCTGTGTAATATCTCATGAAATCTTGACACTTTTTGGGGTGTTATTTCTGAGGCGGCCATGGTTTGTATGATTAAAAGGCTTCGGGATCAAAACAGAAACATGTTGTCCGTCCATGTCGTAAGTAAAGCCAAACCCATCACTGTCAGGCTGTGATATCTCGAACCTGACTGGAATTCCTTGTCTCCTGCCTCCGCCTGGGAAGTTCTAGCACCAATACAGCAGCCCATCGTGAAGACCTCAATGCTTTGCCAAAATCACGGACCAGCACCGGGTTTCTCATCAAATGCTGATTTTTCTCAAGAATTGGTCGGGCTGCCGAGTCAGGCTTCACATTGTGCAGGAAGCACACCCAAGACATGCCCCAAGCAATGCTCAAAGCTTAAAAGTGCTTAAAAGATAACGTCACCCTGCGCATGAAATCTGTGCATCTTCCACACTCGTTGTCAACAACAGGGCTGTGATTCTCACACTGAATGGTTCAGTCGATCTTTCCAACAGGGCCCTGTGCATAACCACCTATTCTGCAGAATCCGTTCTGGTGCACTTTGACTGGGCACCCCTGGCTGACGCAGGGACCGGAAGGCCCGTGCAATGGCAAAAGGCGCGCTTGGCAGTGCAAGTTGATTGACTTCTGGATCCAAAAAATGTTGAGGCTTTGGAAGGGGGAAATCCCCACCAACGCAAGTGTCTGACTTCTTTAAAACTGCTGGCTAACCGGCGATGCAGCATTCAATCGAACGGAAAAACAAGGACCGCTATGTATAGTCTGTTCCATTCACACGGCTTGTTAAAGTTGATGCAAGAGCGCGTGTGGTGGAGTGTGTGCAACCCATGTGACACCTAACTTGCACCCAGCACACAACTTGTAGAGATTCATGTGATTTGGACTTCTGACTTCTGCTTGGTCGCCACTGGGTTCCCTCAGTGCATGCGTCTGTCAATGTCTATCAATGGGATTCCAACTAGCATTTGTCAGTAGATTGCGTAGATCGTCATTGTCAATCGGACATTTGCAATGCGACTGTAGGGTGCAAGCTTCTGTCAGGCTGCTTAAAATGCTGCGGCGCATCATCGGTAAAGGGAATTTTTTTTCTGACCATTGCAATGTTGGGAACTTCCTCCTGAAGTGATGCTCTTCCTTGGCTCTCTGGGTTTTTCCAAAGTATTCCGACGGCATCTCTTTTTGATGACTCGGGGCTCACGACCTCAGATGCTGCGCCGCTTTCGGGCACTCAAGGTGAGGAGATCAACGCGTCGAGTTCCCCATGGGCCTGGCGCCGTCATTGTCATGGACCGAATTTGGCACAGTTGGGTGTGACCCAAAACTTCTTCCCTTTGCTAGTCAGCAACCCATTACCCTTTGCTAACCTTTGCTACGCATGCCACGCTATGCCGCACTATACAGTGCGCTTGGATGAAGCTGAAATACCATCCCAATGGATCCACCATTTCACTGGTCGGAAACTCCCATGTTCTCCAATTTGTTGTCAGCAACTCATGTCGTCGACGTCGCCCACAGCACCACCCAGGCTTTGGCCAACATGGACAGCTACAGCCCAAAGCATGTTAAACGATGGAGCCAACCATCCCAAGTATGGATGGAAGATGGAAAATATGAGTCAAACCACTAACCAGTTAACAATTGCAGCGTTTTTTCGCCCTCGAATAGACAGGAAGAAAAATACCCCTGCAATTTAAAGGGTGGTTAGCCACCTCAAAAAACGAGATAAGACTGTAAGACTCGAGTGATCTGTTCCCATACATTTGGCACTGGATCGAACAGCCGAACAAGTCGATCTTTGTGGCCTCTACACAGGCGCCTCCATGACCGCATCTGAGTTTCCTCCTGGTGGCGTGAAACTGCAGAGACTTGGTCGCTTGGTTCGGTGGGAGGCGATCGTTTCTTGCCGTGAAAATATCAAAACTAAAGTAGTTGTGTGTCTTATCGGGTACGCTCGTAACATGTACAAACTGCCCTAAGCAAAATATGTTTAATTTGTTCTAGTCACTGGCCCTGATAAATTGCCCAAAATAATAGCTTTGGGAGCCTATCGATTATTGGGTCTTAAAAGGTGGTCCTAAATAGGTTCCATATCTCCAGGCTGAGGCTGCATTTTGAAATGATTTTGCAGGTTCGGGATATACAGCAAGAGCCAAGTGAAAAAGTCAGAAGGCCTGATTTTTTTTTGAATATGTGTCGGACAGTTTATTCTTCATCCCAGAAATCAAGGCACGAGCTCATTCGGGGGGGCCTTTGTTTCACAAGGCAGACGAGCATTTTGCATGCAGAATGTCTCTGTCAAAAGGGTTTTCAAAGTTCAGAGCGTCTTTTCCAAAACTTGGACGAACAAAACAAGGGGTTGACATTGAGAACATCTGCCATCATCTATTTCAGGGGCAATATATATGTCAAACAAAAAGGATTCAATGTTGAAAAAATCTTTGACAGAAAAGGGTCCATGTGGGGAGCATCATGTGAAACAAGAAAAGGTTTCGCATTAAGAACAGTTGTCACAAAAGGCATCCATGTGGGGGCATTGTGTCAAACAAAAACAGTTCAATGTCGACAACATCTTTGACATGAAAGGCATTGGTTTTGGGGGCATCAGGTTTCAACACAAAATAGGTTTCACGCGGAGAATTAAAAAGTCTTTGCTGAAAGGCATCCATTTCGAGGGCATTTTGCTTTCAAAGAACTGGCTTCACATTGAGAACATCTTTCATAAAGGCATCCATTTTGGGGGCATTGTGTCAAACAAAAAAGTTCAATGTCGACAACATCTTTGACATGAAAGGCATTGGTTTTGGGGGCATCAGGTTTCAACAAAAAATAGGTTTCACGCGGAGAATTAAAAAGTCTTTGCTGAAAGGCATCCATTTCGGGGGCATTTTGCTTTAAAAGAACTGGCTTCACATTGAGAACATCTTTCATAAAGGCATCCATTTTGGGGGCATTGTGTCAAACAAAAAAGTTCAATGTCGACAACATCTTTGACATGAAAGGCATTGGTTTTGGGGGCATCAGGTTTCAACACAAAAAATAGGTTTCACGCGGAGAATTAAAAAGTCTTTGCTGAAAGGCATCCATTTCGGGGGCATTTTGCTTTAAAAGAACTGGCTTCACATTGAGAACATCTTTCATAAAGGCATCCATTTTGGGGGCATTGTGTCAAACAAAAAAGGTTCAATGTTGACAACATCTTTGACATGAAAGGCATTGGTTTTGGGGGCATCAGGTTTCAACAAAAAATAGGTTTCACGCTGAGAATTAAAAAGTCTTTGCTGAAAGGCATCCATTTCGGGGGCATTTTGCTTTAAAAGAACTGGCTTCACATTGAGAACATCTTTCATAAAGGCATCCATTTTGGGGGCATTGTGTCAAACAAAAAAGGTTCAATGTTGACAACATCTTTGACATGAAAGGCATTGGTTTTGGGGGCATCAGGTTTCAACAAAAAATAGGTTTCACGCTGAGAATTAAAAAGTCTTTGCTGAAAGGCATCCATTTCGGGGGCATTTTGCTTTAAAAGAACTGGCTTCACATTGAGAACATCTTTCATAAAGGCATCCATTTTGGGGGCATTGTGTCAAACAAAAAAGGTTCAATGTTGACAACATCTTTGACATGAAAGGCATTGGTTTTGGGGGGCATCAGGTTTCAACAAAAAATAGGTTTCCCGCTGAGAATTAAAAAGGGTCTTTGCTGAAAGGCATCCATTTCGGGGGCATTCTGTTTCAGGCAAAACAGGTTTCAATCTTGAGAACATGCCTGTCAGAGAATGCATTCATTTCGGGGCGATAGTCCTGTACAAAAAAGTGGTTTCTTCGGTCATGAAGGGCATCCAGTTGGGGGCACTATGATCCAGCCAAAACGGGCTTCGTTGTTGAGACCATGTCTGCCATAAAAGGCATCCCTCATCCATTTTGGGGGCGCTAGTTTTCCACGCAAAAAATGTTTCAATATGTTTCAATGTTGAAGATGTCTTCTCAGTTGGGGGCTGGGGGCCAGTAGATTTTCACAAAAATGGGCCACCTTACGGCAATCACATGCAAGATCAATCATCAAAATTGTGGATCTCCACTTCACATTCCAGTCAACTAGACTGTTTTCAAATGAAACCACCGAAATCCCTGCGTTGGCACCCTGCAAAATGGAAGTCACCCTCATGATCTATGTCGATTGCAAATCCAAATATGTCCGAATGCTGACCACATTCCAAAACCAGAGCAAGACCGAGAGATCATGTTTGCAGGTTGATCAATGCTCTTGGGTGCAACTCCACAAACCTCATGAGATTCAGCAGCCTATGCACTTCCAGGTCCATCCCACTTCGTCTCCTGCCAAAGGAACAGCGGCCTCTTGATGCGCCATGGCCCGGCGCCACATCACAGGCTCAAAAGCGCTGACGGACTAGTGGATGAAGTGTATATAAGTGGATTTTAAGATGTTTAAGGCACAAAACTTCTGGATGTCTTGACTACTTACAAATCCTGACATGCGTGACCGGGGTATAGCTGTTAACAACCATGTTGGATGTAGGAAATTTTGGGCTCCACAGGCACTTCCTGACCCCAAAGTTTCACTCATAACTAAGCCTCTTCCAAGGAGGAAACAAATCAGGTTTTAAGTCGGAGGAGAAACCCCCCAAGCCCTTCTTTCGAGGTCACTCGGACCTGACCCAAAAAAGTTTGAAGATGTTTCAAAATTCATTGGGAACCAATTCCGGGTCCACTCTTATTGACACGTGCGGATACAAAGGAAGTTTGGCACATGAATAGAGTAGGTTGGCCAAGAAAGTTACAGGCACTGCCTCACTGGCTTGACGAGAGATCAGTTGCTGGATGTTGCTGGCAAAAGCTTGAACACCAAAGTCGAACGGTTGACATGCGCATGACCAGAAGCAGCTGAGATTGCCAAAAAGACAGAACACATCATAACACATGACACATAAATCTAAATTGTAAAAACAAATCATTGTTTTTGCGCCAGCAATTGCTGGGCAACACTATCAGAGGCCCTGACCTTGTGACTCTGGAAGTGATCCGATCCCAGACGCCAAGTCTGCAGACTTCGAGTACTGTGGGGGTCAAATCGAGACGCGCCCTGTTTGGACAGATTGGAAATTCGAAGCTCCGATTTCGGGTTCTATAGATCTCAGATGATTTCAGTGAAACGGGAGATATTGATGACGATAGCTTGCCAATGCGATGCAAGGTCACGGGCTGGAAGATGCGGATATGCCTGCGAGTCAGTGGAGACTTGGTGGAAAATGCAGAACTTTCTAAAGTGAATCAACTACAAATCCCACAGGCATACCAATGCAATTTGTTGGAAAAATGTTGCTATACTTCTGGGAGAAGCTGGCATGCAAATCCATTCCCAAACCCAAACTGCAACAAGTTGGGCAAAAACTCAAGCGTCTCTGTATCGGTCAAACATGTTCTGAACAAAATCTGAATTGCAGAACTTTGAGAAACTCAAACATGCCTCCACTTGCTGCCTCAGAAGCAAAATCCTTGACGGTGGGAAAAAGACAAGGCCACAGGCCAGCTCTCCATCAAAATAATCCAAACATCTTAGTAAAGATTGAAACCGATTCGAGCATGTCGCCTGTGAATGTCTTGGAGGGAAATTTTGGTCTCACACGGCCTTTAATCAATTGGCCCGTGTTGTCGTTGGAATCGCTCCAGGTTGCGGCGACTCGCTCGGGTCTCTGCGTGCTCCGGACCATGCAGCTCCTGCAGAGAAGGCGGCACCGAGCGGGCTGAAAGTTTTGCGGATCTTAGAGACACACACACATGTGTTGGCAGGGCTCAATGATTTCACGCTCGCGCCAGATTGCGAGCAAGCCTGAACTTGCAACACCGAACGCCATGATACCGAAAGCAAAAAGATAGGAAAAATTACAGTATCAGATTATCAGATCAAAAATTGTTCTTGTTGCAAAGTCTAGATGCATGAATATACAGTGAAGATGTCCATTGATGGAATTCAACTAAAGGCGACCAAAACTTTTTGACGGACATTACTTTGGGACTCCAAAATCCACGAGCAGCGACTACCAGCCGGACCAATGTCCAGCTGGGACTACCAGTTTCATGGCCTGGAGCCGTCCAAGGCGAGCCATCGACAGTTCCCGTGTGACCCTGGCAGGCGCCTCCAGGCCACGCAGCTCGCGTAGAAAAAGCTGCCCTGCCTAGACGTGGTGCATGGCAGTGGGTGGCCACCCAGGACCCAGGCTGATGACCTTGCAACCGCATCACTTGGAACTTGCAATATCTTAATACCGGTTGGGTATACCCAACCAGAATGTCACAAAACCTCGTTTCTATAGAAAGCATTTATAAAAAGAAAACAGAATAAAACATCATCTTTCGAATCTTGACAACACTCTTGCCAAGACTAGTGAGATCTCCTTTCAGGAAGGCGTCGCTGTTAAACCGCTTCTTCAACTTCCATCAACTTCCATCAACTTCCCACATCTACATCCCCTCCAAGCAGAACCACCCCAAGCAACAACACAAGCCGGCATCGCCTCTGCAACGGAGCCTGTCTCCTCCAGAAGAATCGCCAAATTCCAGACGGAGGTGAGGGTGTACGGATGCACGGGGCCGAGCTGATCTTCTTGCCCCGTCAGGGCCCTGCGATGGAGCTCCTCTGCCTGCAGGGTGGGTTGTGGATGACAGCAGGGTGGCTTCCTATGCCGTAGCGAGATGGGCCTAGTGCTGTGATCCGCAACCGGTGAAAGGCAATGTGTTGGTGACGCAGTGTAGCACATTGATTGTTCAAACACCAAAACCCGCAAATCTCAGAATTTCTGCAAGGGATGGGATTGTGGGAACCAAGAAGCCAGGGTGAAGGCTTTTGTTGGACCGTGTGCAATCTGGCACACATGATCGATGCATCAGCCAAAGCTCTATATGCAAAGCCACTTCTTACAAAACAATGTTGATCTACCCCTTTCACAAAATGCAAGTTAAGGCCAATCTGGTACCTACAGCCGAAGCTTGGATTCCGGAGAAACAGTTTCGTGACTTTGCGACCCTGGCACGTCCCGCTTGCTTGGCCCGCGTCTTGTGGGGTCATTTCATCAAATTCTCCGGCGACAATGCTGTGGGACATTAATATTCAAAGCAAACTTACTAAGACGAGTCCCACATGCAAAATCAAACTTCTCATAAACAGAACTTATAAATTGCTCCGGTGAAACTTGGAAACAAGAAACTCACCAGTCCCTTGTCCTGGCCACTCGAGAACTGCCTTCCCCTCGACACTTCCGCAACCTCTGCGTGCCCCAAGCCCCAACGACCTCAGCCCGGCCTCCTCCAACTTGCCCTGCTTCTTCAAGAGCATGGCCAAGTTGTTAGCCGAGGTGAGCGTGTCGGGGTGTTTGGGTCCCAGTTGGGACTCGAAGCCTTCCAAGGCTCGGCGGTGCAGCCCTTCAGCCTGGCGGCTCGAGATGGAGTGCTAAGGTGGTGAAACATGAGAAGAGCCCCAGCTCGGGCCCCATGTGTCATGGAAAGGGAAGAAAAGCCAACAAAGGCCACAATTTTTGGACTATAGTGAGAACATACTATTCCAAGCGCTCGTCAAGCACTCTTTGGATTCAGAACGAGGTGCCACGAAAAACTACGATACTTGCCTCCACTTAAGAAATAGTCAAATAGTCAAGGCCTTCTGACTTGCTTGGCCCGTGTCTTTGGTGGTTAACTCAATAATTGCACAATAAATTCACCAACAGCAATGCTGTCCAACACTCAATTTCAAGCGGTTCCCCCTGGCAAGAAATGCTTCCCCATCAAACTAAAACCAAAATCTGTCCGTACATCAGCCTAGGCATCAAGTCAATTCACATTCCCAAATTGCTCCGGTGAAACTTGGCAAAGAAAACTCACCCGTCTCGTCCTCGTCCTGGCCACATGAGAAATGCCTTCCCCTCGACAGTGCCAGGAAGGCCACCTCTCTGCACCCCAAAGACATCGGCCCAGCCTCCTCCAACTTGCCCTGCTTCTGCAAGAGATTGGCCAAGTTCTCCACCGAGCCGAGCGTGTCCGGGTGTTGGGCTCCCAGTTGGGACTCGCGGCCTTCCAAGGCTCGGCGGTGCAGCCCTTCAGCCTGGCGGCTCGAGATGGAGTGCTAAGGTGGTGAAACATGAGAAGAGCCCCAGCTCGGGCCCCATGTGTCATGGAAAGGGAAGAAAAGCCAACAAAGGCCACAATTTTTGGACTATAGTGAGAACATACTATTCCAAGCGCTTGTCAAGCACTCTTTGAATTCACGGGATGCCAAGAAGCATCAATTTACTCAATTTACTCACAGTGTTTGCTCACATTGCTGGCCCGCTCTCACGAAACAACCCTGGAGTGGACCACGGAGGTGGGTACGGCTCGGATGACCGGTCATCATCTCAAACATTCTTGGGCCCTCCACTTCCGAGGAAAAAATTGTCGTTCTAAGAAGATACTTTGTTCCAAACAAGTATGTTTCTGGGAAAATCTCAGCACTACGGCCGGGCACACAAACCGTGATGATTTTTGGAACAGCAAAAAAAACCGAAAACTACCTAAAACAACGAGATTTCAGGATTTGCGGGTTTTTGCGTTTTTTGCGGGCTTTTGCATTTTTTTGCGGTTTTTTTTGCGTTTTTTTGCGGGGTTTTGCGGGTTTTCTCCCTAGTCGTTTGATGCGCTGCAAACATTTTTTGGCCTTGGTCTCACCAAGCCCAAAATCATGCAATCAAAGTCCTAAAATCGAAGACCAAAGTAGTATCTAATCTAGGTGTTTTGGGTAAAATCAGTCGATATAGGTCAAATTCCGAAAAAACCTATATTTTTCTAGGATTTGGAGGGTATTGTCAAACGCCCTCGAAAATAATCAACGGATTAAAATTGCTAAGGGCCTCGAAAAGCCCTGCCGAGCATGTAGGCAGGCTAGATATGGCTAGATTGCATATAACAAGAAATACTCCCCTCACAGGTTCAGCTGAACTGGTGATGCGGTCACAGTCAAACAGGTGCCTGTGCGGCCATCTAAGATCAAGCCGTGCAGTTCTTTTCTGCCTAACAAACTCCATAGATTCTTCAGAGTCTGTCAGTGATGCAACTCTTTGAAAGGAGTTTGTACTTTTCTTAGTTTTCCGCTGGGATTTCATAGTTTTAGATTGCGGGAAAATGCAAGCGGCTGATCGGCTCCCAAGGTTAACTCACCTGTTTTGAATTGGAGGACAGATCCTTGGCACCAACCTTGATGCACATTGCATGTATGGATTGCATGCGCGAGCAATTCAACCATATTGAATTTGGGTAAAACTTCGGAGGAGCAAAATAGCAGAGCATGCGTATATTGGCGTATATAATATAAAAAGGAGAGTTTTGCAATATGTTCATTTTTCCGACTACAACTATGAAACTAACAGTTTTGTGGATGGGGGTCTCAACAATGTCCTCCTTTCATTTGGCATGGACTTAATTCATTAATTTGTGTTAGTTCGCTCAAAAAAGGTGACCCAATAATACCGGGAAATTGAAAAGAACCAATCCAGGCCTCAGGCCTTGGCCAAACAAAAAAATGCCCTTGGTGAAACGCCCTCCAGGAAGGTCACCTCTCTCCATCCAAAGACCCTCAGCTCCGCCTCAGCCAGCTTCCCCTGCTGCCGCAGGAGGTCCGCCAGGTTGTTCATGGATTGAAGCGTGTGCGGATGATTCGCACCGAGGTGCGCTTCGCGCCCTGCAAGAGATCGGCGGTGCAGGGCCTCCGCCTGGCGTCTTGGGATGATGGCGTCGGTGGTGTGGGGCCCCAGGCCTGGATCCGCCTGTGAGTACTATGTGACCATGTGGGAAAGGAAGAAAAATGAACAATGGCTTTGTGTTTGGACTGATGAAAAAGATGTCAAATACAATTGTGCCATGTAAGATTCAGACATAATTCAAAGCTGATTCAAAGCTTGAAGAATAAAACACAAAGGTCGATGAGTTGACATGTTCAACAAAATTTGGATGTGAGTCATCTTCGTTCCAATCTTCCCGTTGTGAAAAAATCTAAACTCAGAAAACAAAAAGAATCATCCAACAATACCGGGAAACAAAAAGAATCTCCAGGCTTCAAGCCTTGGTCAAACCAAAAAATGCCCTTGGTGAAACGTCCAGGAAAGTCACCTCTCACCCCAAAGACCTCAACCTGCAACCGACCCCAGGGAACCAGGGGGAGCGCGTCTGAGAAGCAATGCCAAATGGCAAGAAAGAGGGTGCATCTGCAAAATTACTTCGTTGGTCTTCATTGAATTCGGTTGGCAACACTATCCTGTTGGTTGACTCACCTGTTTTGAATTGGAGGACAGATCCTTGGCAGCGATGCACATGCATGTATGGATTTCATGCGCGAGCAATTCAAATATATACTGAATTTGGGTAAAACTTCGGAGGTGCAAAATAGCAGAGCATGCGTATATAATATAAAACTATATAATGTGAGAGTTTTGCAATATTTTCATTTTTCCGATTACAACTATGAAACTAACAGTTTTGTGGATGGGGGTCTCAACAATGTCCTCCTTTCATTTGGCATGGACTTAATTCATTAATTTGTGTTAGTTCGCTCAAAAAAGGTGACCCAATAATACCGGGAAATTGAAAAGAACCAATCCAGGCCTCAGGCCTTGGCCAAACAAAAAAATGCCCTTGGTGAAACGCCCTCCAGGAAGGTCACCTCTCTCCATCCAAAGACCCTCAGCTCCGCCTCAGCCAGCTTCCCCTGCTGCCGCAGGAGGTCCGCCAGGTTGTTCATGGATTGAAGCGTGTGCGGATGATTCGCACCGAGGTGCGCTTCGCGCCCTGCAAGAGATCGGCGGTGCAGGGCCTCCGCCTGGCGTCTTGGGATGATGGCGTCGGTGGTGTGGGGCCCCAGGCCTGGATCCGCCTGTGAGTACTATGTGGAAAGGGAAGAAAGGTGGGCAACGGCCTTGAATTTGGACTGATGAAAAAGATGTCAAGTACAATTACACCATGTAAATGCACACATAATTCAAAACTTGAAGAATCAAACGCAAAGTTCGACGAGTTGACATTTCAAATAAACTCCAACCTCAGGATGCATCTGTTCTGTGATTTTTTGCAAAAACGCTTTGACAGCCTCAGACATCTCAGACTGAAACTTGCAACGCGGCATCTGTTCTTTGCAAACATCTTTTGCTAAACTTTGACATGTCCATGTTTTGGCACGTCCATACATGACGTGATTTGAGATGATTTGAGATGATTTGCGTAAAATCGACATGTTCATGCATTATCGGTATCGCGCTTCTACATAGATGACAAATTCTGAGATGACCTGAAAATGCGTTGATTGTTTCCCTGTATTTTTCCCAACTTGGCCCAACACAAAATGCAGCACCATCCACACGCCACCATGACTGCAGCACAGCACAGCAGCGGCGCCTCGCTGAACTTCCCCAGGCGCTTCAGCACCTCCGCCAAGTTGTGCACCGCGATGAGCGTCACGCGGTGCTCGGGGCCCAGCTGCCGCTCTGTGGCCTCCAGGTCTCGGCGCCGCAGCGGCTCCGCCTCGGCGAAGGCGCCGCGGGCCACCAGCACCCGGGCGAGCCTCAGCCGTGGAGCGCCACGGGAGCCGAAAAGTTGCCACGGCTCCGTGGAGAGAGAGGGCACATGTTTTGACTATTTGTGGTGTCGTGGCCTATTTCTGGATCCAAGTCCCTGGTGAGAAAACGAGATTCCGGGATTCGAATTGTTTTGATTTCACTTGCGCAGTTGCTACAGGCTATACTGATTGATGCTATTTGATGCTTGTTGTAAGTGCTGTTGCCTACTGCAATCTACAGCTTTCACTTTGCGGCTTTGTGGCATTTCTGGATGCAAATCTGTGGTGACAAGACAATAGAGTTCTTGACTTAACAATACATGTTTGCTAATGTGTTGGTCTCTTGGGAGGGACTGAGATCCGCACCGGCTCAGTGCCAAAAGCGCTTCGCCGTGCTCAGGGCCCAATCTTTCGGCTGTGGCATCTGCACGGCACCGCAGCCTTGGTCCATGATGATGCCTATCACATGGCTGTGCCTATCACATAGCAGTGCGGTGGCCAACCATGTCACCAACTGCTGTTGATCAACATGGAAGACAAATCAATTTCAAGAGAATGGCCAGGTTCGCAAAATGGCCAAGGTGTGGGAAAGCTTCCAGCTTCAGTCAGAAGCTGGCTACTGAGCTACCGGGCTGCAATCGATGGCCCCTGCTTTGCGGATCTTCAACCATATGTTTTTACGCGCGTGAGGGTGGTGGGGGGAAGGTTTTTTGAAATTGGCAAACGGCAAACGTTTGTCCTAGATGGAGCGGGTAAGTTCAAGTCAACTCATAGCAGTAAATAGACATAGCATAGACGAATATAGCCGATAGATCCTATAAAAGTCGAAGTGGGCCATACTCAAGACATCTCAGAAGGAAGTGTCGGGCGGGCACCCCTGAAAGAGTTTCAAAGTTCCAGAACCTGAGTCACGCCGCCTTCTCCACATCTTTAAAGATCTTTAAAGTGAATGGTCAGGTGGCAAGATCAAACATCAAGCGATTCTGTGCTCGATCCCTTTACTCCCTGATACTTTCAATTGCAGGACAAGGAGCCCGAGCCAGGACAAACGGTGTTTTTATCTTGCGGTGTACCTTTCTAGATCTAGAGTGCAAAATATTGGATTGACAAGCGCGCCCGCTCTCGAAACAGAGCTTGAGCTTCGTGCGTTCTGTTTGTTTTCCATCCTGCCACGACCATGATACTTTGATATACTTTGACCCACAGGAAACGTTCCGTAAACTTGCCAGGGAGCGACGTGACCAGAGATCCCGGAAGAAGGAAAGGCAAGATGAGAGCAAGAGAGCAGCTGAAACAGTCCGCAGGGCTGCATCAAAAACAAATGTTGAAATCATGCTGGTTCTGCTCCAAATCGACTGAAGGGACCAGTGTGCATCTCGAACTTGATAATTCATCAAAAGCCAAAAACTTGTCAGCCCTCTGGAACATTTTTCCAATAGAAGTCTTGAACTCGGCCCACCTGATTTAATCCTACTGGACGAATCCTAACCCCTGGATATGGCAAGCTCAAAGGAACAAAACCCCTGGATTGAACGGCCGTAACCCTGGATGGTTAGCCGACTTCCAAGTTCCAAGCCCTAAAAGCAGCCAAGTTTCGTGTCCAGCAGCACTGCGCTGGCGTGGCCCACTTCCTCCTCTCTTTCCACCCTGATCACCACGCACTGCCTCTCTGGCTGACCAGGTTCATTGAGCAGCTTTCCTGCCAGGTTCCTGGGCAGCGGACTTGAAAGCAATGTGTGAGTCATTGCGCGGCTTTCATATGAAGCACTCAGGTACTGGGTCCCGGACACGCCGGGAAGCTTGCCCTAACGGTGCAGAGCAAGCATGAGCCAAATGGTTCCGCATGTGTCCACACAAAATCGATTCAGCTCCAGGCAAAGCAAACAAATGCTACCCGATGCTACCAGCCTCCTTCTGCATCTCCGGCGTCTGTTGAATCGACACGTCGTATGTGACGGCGGCGTTCGCCAATATCGGGATGCAATAGGCCACGCGCGAGGCATACTCCTCCATGACTGGATCTAGGTCTGTTAATCTGCAAACACTGACGATGTGCGCATCCAAAAATTGAATCAAAACTGTGGACAATGTTGCGCCTAAGAAAGGCACACTCTCCTCGTCGGCGGCCTGGCGGCCTTTCGTTTTCACGTCTCTCGCGTGCATGTTGCGGTAGTTGTTGTCGATCAGCGTTGCCACATCTGGCCAGTCATCAGGCGATCTTCGCACGGTATAGACTCCTCATCAGAATTGTTTGCAGTGGACGCAAAGGTCCAAGGACATCTCTCAGTCACAGAGAAAGAAAGCACTTAAGCGCCCTGCTGTGCACAACCACAGACGGTGAAGCAAATGCCAGACGGTGAAGCAAATGCTCACGTTTTGTCAATTGTGATACAGCTGCAAAATAATGGACGCGCATCCGTGACTGGCCCTGCCTCTGCCCCACCATGCATTGGCGTTCGGACCGCTGGTCACCAAAGAGGCCTTCGGATGCTCAAGGCTATGGCCATCGGCAAGGTGAGCGGGCAAAAAGACACATGTCACATGGCATCACATGACATGTTGATTGGTGACTGAGTGCAGCACGAAGACTTCAACGGCCTCCTTCTGTGGAGCAGTAATGTTGCGGAACCCCAACTGAGTCGTGTAATGAAAGAAGCAGTCCACTGCGCCACTTCCACCGGACTGAGTCAGGTCCAGGGCATCCTGCCACACCTGCCAGGAGCTGCTGCTGGGGTTGCACCGAGTCTGCTGCGTCACAACGTGGCGTGACGAAACGGGTCTAATGGCGACGGTCGCGTGCCTTGATGCCAGAGCTCTTGTGGATCCAGCACCAGTCCTTGGCATCGTGTTCGTAGGCGTCGTGCTTGAAGACACCGCCGCCCTTGTAGTCGTTCCTGAAGTAGGCCCTGAGGCTGGCCTGAGGCATTGTGTGCGTTTCGGGAAACTGAAGTTAATTGCTAAATGTCCATGCAGCTGCCTGGATTCCAAAAAAGGTCCGATGTTTCGACTGGAAACCATCTTACTGGATTACACTGTTCATGGCAAAATAGGCCCTCAGTTGAATCAGTACAAGAGCTCCCGACAATCAAGACACTGGAAGACACACATCGAAAATGTCCACTTTGATTCGCACAGCAGCAGCTGTCAAACGCAAAGATATGCAAAGATCATGAACATCGGAGGTTCAATGGGCAAAAACGAAATCATTGGAATTTGTGATTCGTCTAAGAATGGGACGGTTCTTGAAATCTGAATACTGAATACTTGAAAAAAAGTAGGCAAGTGTTGAGCACTAGATGGAAGTCCACTCGGGGGCTCGGCTGCAGCAAAAATTCGTGAAGCGGAGATCGTTCAAAACTGTGTTTGTCCAATGCACCTCGGGCACATCGGAAGACTCACCCGCAGCCCCTGCTCTGATGCCATCCCGCTGTGCCTCGCTTGCAGAACATCAAGACTGTCAAGACTTTTCTGCTGCACTTATGTAATGCAATTCTAACAAGCACTCTTGCACTAGCAAGAAATGCGTTGGTGTTTTATGTAGGTTTGATAAAGACTGGACGTTGAAAGGTTGGGTTGATGAACTATGATGAACTCATTCCGGGCTGTAGCCTCCACCACCTCAATCTCTCTGGGATCGACATCAGCCTGCTCAACAACAAAGGTTACTACATAGTTACAACAGATTTAAGACAGTGTTATCACATACTTAGAATAGTATTAGCTAAAGCACATAACCCTATCAACCTACTAGTAAGGCCACAGCTGATCCAAGAACTGTGCCCAGTGATATGAGCCTCGCTCTCCACTTTGATTGCCGGCCCTTCCCTTGATGTGGAGGGCTGGTCCATCTGCACCTCGCAAGAAAGGCATCTGCGACGCTGAGAAAACTCATTTGGTTCGCAATAAGAAGAGCAATCTCCATCAGTGATCGACACGTTTCCAAGTGGCAACTGAACGGCTTCAGGAATTGGTGCGTAACAAATGAACTTGTTGGAAGCAAATATAGATTTGAATATGTACATATAATGATAAATGAATAATCATTAATCAATTTGTACCTGTGTAATGTCTCTAATGTCTCAGTACATCTGACACTTTTTTGGGTGCTATACTATATATATATATTATATTATATATATTACATCCATGTCTGAGGTGGCCATGGTTTCAGGATGTAGCCTCCACCACTTCAATCCCTCCTGGATCCATGTCAGCCTGCTCAACACAAGAACTTTCACACAGGTCTTGTTCACAACGCATCCACAGGAAATCCACTAGAAAGCGGCCCAGCTGGATGGCAGAAACCGATTTAGTATAACATAGCCGTGCAAGAGTGAGGGACGACACGGCACCTACCGACCTAGATATCCTATCTTTGGATACCACGAGAACGTCAGACCAAGCAACTGTGCCCAGAGCCTCAGTCTTCGCTTTGGTTGCCCCGGCTCTGATGCCATCCCGCTGTGCCTCACACATGCTTTAAGTTTCTGCGGTACTCAGTTTTGGTAAAGCTTGGAAGTTGAAAGATTGCCTCCACCACTTCAACCCCTCTTGGATCCACATCAGCCTGCTCAACGCAGCTTCCACACCGGTCCTTGTTCACCACACTTTGAACCGAAATCCTTTAGATTAGTATAGATACGTGGTGTCCAAGTTGCATAGGTCGCAAGCAGGGAATTTGGACGCCAGAATTTGATCTGGTTTGAAGCTGTTGTCCGCTTGATTCCGGAGGTATACAAATGCCGCAAAAGATCTCAAAAGTGTGAAGGGCGAGAACGCGCCTCTACGGTCTAACAGTCTAGATACCATCTTTAGAAATAATTATCATGGGAAGCAACTGTGCCCAGCGATATGAGCCTCGATCTCTTTGGTTCCCTGTTCTGCACTTGATGCGAAGGGCCGGTCCATCTCCACTTGGAGGAAAGGTATCTGCCAAGCTGGGAGGCTGAGACCGAGTGGCTGCAGGAAGTCGTCGTGATGTGCCATTCACAGTCGTTTCCTGCCTCGGTCTGGGCAGTCTCAGGGTCATCCAAGTTGCTCGCTGTTAGCGGCAACATGTCCTGGAAACAATCGACCGCCAGTGAACGTGTTGGAAACTTGAAGATGCGTACATGTCTACAACTATGACCAATCAGTTTTCATGTCTGTGTATATTTCAAGTATATTTATATCATAAATAATTATGTTGACACTTTTTCGGGTGTGGAGATTTGCTGTGCAGGCTTCAAGATCTGACGCGCGTGAAAAAAGACATGCCGTGCCATGTAAGTTGAGCCAAACCCCTTATCCCGGAGCTGAATGGAATTCTCTCCACCTGGGCAGTTCTTCTACGACTAATGCGGCAGCCCATTGTGAGACCTAAACGCGATCGAAAAGAGATTTGGCAAGGTAATTGAAGGATAGTGAAGGCAGCAACCCTTCAGCCCTCTGTGAAGTTAATCCTGTTGTTGAGCAAACTGTACCATGACAGAACCTGTTTCAGGCCCCGGCTGACGCCAGCAACTACAGTCGAAATGGGTTCTACTTGGCGGGTCCAATGAGCCCTTGCCTTGACTTCGAGGCAGCAGCCATCAGTCAGGACAAGCACTGGGTTTGTCGTCAAATGCTGAGTTTTGTGTCTCAAGAATTTGGTCGGGCTTTACATTGCGCGAGCATACTTAAATACTTAAGACATGCCCGACCAATAATCAAAACTTAAAATATGGTGATAAAGTTAAAGTCGACCTGCGGGTCCGTTCCCGTTCAAGCGTGCATGATCAGATGTAAAATGAGTTCATCTTCCACCCTGAAAAACTATCAACAGCATGTTGCAGAATCAACCGCTCTGCAGAATCCGTTCTGGTGCATGTTGACTGGGCATCCCGGCTGACGCAGGGACTGACTGGAAGGCCGGAGCAATGGCAAAATGCGCAATGGGTGGCAGCCGAAGTCTGTCAGAGCCTGTTTAAACTGTTTAAACTCTCTCTGCATCAAATTCTGAGCGTTCTCACTGCGTAGCACACCCAAGACATGCCCCAACCAATACTCAAAGCTTAAATGATCACGTCACTCTGCGCATCTGTTCCCTGATCAGATGCGAGATGAGCACGTCTTCCACACTCAATAGTTGTCAAATGTTGTCAACAACAGGGCTGTGATTCTCACACTGCATCATTCAGTCGTTCTGCTGCACCTTGACTGGGCCCCCAGGCTGACGCAGGGACCGGAAGGCCCGTCCAATGGCAAAACGGGCGCTTGGCAGTGCAAGTCTGTGAGAGCCCTGTTTGAACGCTGGATCCCAACAATGTTGAGGCTTTAAAGGGGAAACCCCCACCCAACGAAACTGTCTGACTTCCTTAAACCTGCTGGTTAACCTGCGATGCAGCATTTAATCGAACGGAACAAAAAGAGGGACCGCTATCTATTGTCTGCTCCCTTCATATCGATCGTTAAAGTTGATGCAAGAGTGCGAAGTGTGTGCAACCCATGTGACATCTAACATGCACCCAGCAGCAGCTTGCAGAGATTCGTGTGATAATCCAAGTTTGGCCAAATCTTCTTGGACTTCTGATTGGTTTCCACTGGGTTCCCTCGATACATGCGTCAACTAATTTGATTCCAACTGGTTTCGTCAGTGGATGTCGGCAATTTTGTCTATAGAGCATTCGCGATGCATGCACTTGCAGGGTGCAAGCTTCTGTCAGGCTGCTTGAAATGCTGCAGCACATTGTCGGCAAAGTGAAGATTTTCACTGACTAGTACAGTGTTGGCACTGTCCTCCTCCTGAAGTGCTGTTCTTCCTTGACTTTAAGGGATTACTACAAGTTAATTATTCGACTTCGAAGATTTCCGACCGCATCTTTTTTGCAACTCGGGGCGCGCGACCTCAGGTGCCACAGCGCCGATTTCGAGCGCTCAAGGTCAGGAGATATGAGGCGTCGAAGTGGAAATTGGCCTGGCGCCCGCTTTGGCATAGTTGGGCCTAACCCTTCCGAAACCCTTTACCTATAAGCTTTTGGACACCTTTTACCTAGTCGAAGGAAGTTTAGAAGTCAAACTTCCGACAATATGGACAGATGAAAAGCAGAGCAGGGAAGAGGCAGAGAGAAGAGGAAGATTAGAAGAAAGAAGAGTAGAAGAGAAAGAGTAAGAAAAAAGAAGATGCAGATGCGCGAAAAGGTAGGAAAGTCGCGAAACACTGTGTTTTTCTAATGATTTGTGGCTCCGGAGGGTCGAAAAGTAGGCGCTCGCTAAAGCGGCGGGTGCGGAGCCAGCTGGCCAGATGAGTGATGAAAAATTGCACGCCGTTGTGGCGCGAAGCACATTTCCAAGTCAAAATGTACAAAACACACCACTTTTCTGGCCTAAGGTTAAGGAAGTCAAAAAGTGACAAGATGTTTTTTGGGAATATTTGTTGGGTTCCATCCACAACCGCCATTGACTCAATATGATTCCAATAATTGATGTTCATTATTACCCGAGTTCAACTGTTCAATGGAGTTGTGGTTGCCCTTGCGGTAACCAACCTCAGAATCAATTCTGATGATATCATCATTTTAATTTGACAAAATAAAATAAACATTCAGACAGAGCGGTCTATACCCTGAGTCTCGAAATCTACTGTAGTGTTTTTAGTAGCCCGTTAATTTACTTAAATTTTCAAATTTACTAGTAAAATTTACTAGGACCTAGTAAAGTAAAATTATCAATTTACTAGCCTAGTAAAATTTACTAGCAAAGTAAATAAATTTACTAGCCAAGTAAATAAAATTTACTAAGCAAGTAATTTTTTGGCTTGCTTGTTGTTTCAAACAAAAGTGTTAAAATTTTGATAGCTGGGAGCTAAAATTTTACTTGTGAGACTGTAAGATAATTGTGAACTTTCAAAAACTAATTGGGACATATTGTGACATGTGAGGATACCAGTGATGTTTTTCAGGTGCTTGCGAGACTCTTAGTAAACTTGTGGGAATCAAGCAGATGTTTTTAAAACTTTGAGTTTTAGCTTGAAATGTAAAGATTGTGGGTCCTTCGGTTGTCATTTCAAAACAAATTGTAAGACTTGAAGCTAGTGCAAAGGTAAGTATTAAATCTATAGGGTATTATTTTGATTCCAAAACTATTCGAGACCGTAGGATACTTGTGAGACGAAATCGAATTAAGTCACTTTTGTTTTTACCGCCATAGATGATTACAAAGATAAGATAGAGGTGAAGGCAAGTCATCACATGTACAATGCATTTGCTAACTTCTAGTCATCGCTTGGCTTCCACCTCACAAGTAATTTTCACATATAAGCCTCATTGTTTGCTTTTAACCTCACAATTTATTTCCACATGTAAGTGTCATTGTTTAGTTTGAACCTCACAAGTAATTTTCAACTGCAAGTGTTATTGTGGGGTTTTAATATCACAGGTAAAATTCACATGTAGGTGTTATTCTTGGGTTTTAACATCACAAGTGATTTTCACATGTAGGTGTTATGGTTTAGTTTTAACCTCACAAGTAATTTCCACATGTGAATGTAACTGTTTAGTTTTGAATAGTTTTGACCCCACAAGTAATTTCTCCATATGGGGATGTCTCAAAATGAGGTGTCCGTTTTTGGTTCCAAAATGGACACCTCATTTTGAGACATATCCATAAAAATTCTACACCGATATTTTTCAAGTCAGTCAGACGGTTTTTTTTGGGGGGAAAAACAATGCAGCAACAACGATTTTGAAAGAAAATCGTTGAATATGGCTAAGTTCCTGATTAGCTATGTTTCAAATCTTATATCTAGATGAAAATTCACATGTTGTTGACTTATATCTGCTCAGCTCAGCGCTGAACAACAATTTCCACTTGTGAAAATATCAAATAGTACTAACCACAATAAAATGAAAACTTCAGTTGTTCAAACAATTATGCATTTATACCTTTGAAAGTGTTACTTGTGGAGTACTTGTGGTGTAATTGTTTCTCAGTTTTACGAGCATTGTTTTTCTATGGTGTTTTGCTTGCAACATGGCTGTTGCATTTGTTGGACTACATGTGCCTCACTTGAGAATTTCATGTTGATGTAGCCACTGTTGGATATAGATTAGCTGCCCAACAGATGAGGTTTTACCTCTGGCCCGTTCAATCTATCCATGGAAAAAATAGATTGATAGAAACATAGTTTCCCCGGTTTTGCTCTGACTTGTGACTGTTTGTGATACTATCTCAATAATATCTATGATATCATGGCTGTCACAATTGTTGAACATGTGAATGTGATTGTTTGAAAAAAGGCCCATCCTGCACTACTTGGGCCTTACTTAAGACTTTCATGTTGTATGTAGTCACTGTTGGGTAAAAAAGCTCTTCACCATTGCATTACTTGCGGAATATTATGTTTAGTTTAGTGCTTTTGTGATTCATTGAGGATAACTGCATAACAAATATGGTGCTGGCAACGAACAGCTCAGCCCCGGTCCCCTTGGATAAAATCCTTCGGAATAAACATCATATATTATAATAAGGATTTGTTTTGCATGTGTACCATTGGATTCAATGATTGCCACTCGTAAAAGAACATGGTTCCCAGCCACTGCCAATGATCAACATTTGAAATGAATTTGGATCAGCAGTAGCCTCTGCCATACCTCTGCCAGGACCGCACAGAAATATACAAAAATAAAACAACCAGGAAAGTCCGACAGGTGGTGATAAGGAAATCAGTGCACAATGGATAGGATCTGACAGTCCCTCTCCCCTGTGCACTCCAGAGCGCTACCGAGAGTGCCCAGCCTCTCCTGCACTTCCTTAACACCATAGGGCAAAAATTACGTATAGGGCCTATGCACTCCAAAATCCATGGTTCGTACAATGGTGGTGATAGGCTGGGTGCACTCCAGAGCGCTACCGAACGCACAGGGGAGAGGGACTATCAGATCCTATCTCTTATGCACTGATTTCCTTATCACCACCTGTCAGGCTTTCCTGGTTTTTTAATTTTTGTATATTTCTGTGCAGTCCTGGCAGAGGTATGGCAGAGCCTACTGCTGATCCAGATTTCACCCCAAATTATAGCCATAATAACTTTTGTGATTCATTTTTTTCCTATCTAGTTGTCTGGAAACATGAAAGAATTTATATGGAAGAAATCTGGAAAAGTGAAGAATTTGTATGGAACATGTGAAGGATTTTTTTCAAGAAAAATGAAAAACTATATGGAAAAATGCTAAATTTGGTTGAAAAAGTGAAAGAATTTATATGACAAAAAATTGGAAAAGTGAAGAATTTGGTGTGGAAACATGAAGGATTTATTTTAAAAAAATGAAGAATTTCCATGGAAAAATGACGAATTCGTCTGGACAAGCGAAAGAAATTATATGGTCCAACGGTATTCTAAGTATAGGTTTTTTGACGTCAACTGTATTCTAAAATTTTCTAAGTATCGTTTTTCAAGTTCAATTCCTGGGATGCCCGGGGAAGCCAAAATTTCAATTCCATATTCTGTGTGGGTGGAGGACCTTATCTGTATATATATATATATTTATATATGTGTTGTAATGTCTTGGGGTGTTCTAAGTGTGGGGGTCTCCACAGCTGATTGATAACTGTGTAATCGTATAAATGTAGGTATGTCAATAGAATATATATATATATGTATGTATGTTGTAATGTCTTGGGATGTTCTAAGCGTGGGGGTCTGCACAGCTGATTGATCACTTTGTAATCGTATAAATGTAGTTAT
Source organism: Cladocopium goreaui (assembly GCA_947184155.2). Lineage (NCBI taxonomy): Eukaryota > Dinophyceae > Suessiales > Symbiodiniaceae > Cladocopium > Cladocopium goreaui. Next base: position 92,678 of record CAMXCT020001655.1, on the reverse strand, counting down.
GCAAATAGATTATAGTTTATATATATAGATATATGTGAAATGTCTTGGGATGTTCTAAGTGTTAGGGTCTCCACAGCTAATAGATAACTTTTTGTTCAAAAAAACAGTGATGTCAATAGATCATTATAAACAAATATATCTGTTGTAATGTCTTGGGATGTTCTAAGTGTGGGGGTCTCCACAGCTGGTTGATAACTTTGTGTTCATATAAATGTAGATACGTCAATAGATCATTATTGAAATATAAGCTTCTCCGCTTACATAGAATATGCATGTTTCAATTGCACAGGCAAATTTGCCGAAAATGTACCTAGAATATTCCCCCCATTTCCATGTTGTTTTTTTTCTCTGCCCATGTGGCCTTTGCTCTCGAAGCCTTTGTACATCTCTATGCGGCGGCGAAAAAAAGTACTTTTTAATGTACAAAGTAATAAGAAATCGGTCAATTTGGGCACCCTGCCAGTTTTTGATGTTGGCACCAAACACCTTGTGATTTTTTTACCTATCTATCTGTCTGGAAACATGAAATAATTTAAATGAAAGAAATTTGGAAAAGTGAAGAATTTGTATGGAACATGTGAAGGATGTTTAAAGAAAAATGAAAAACTATATGGAAAAATGCTGAATTTGACTGAACAAGTGAAAGAATTTTACATGGAAAAATGACGAATTCGTCTGGACAAGCGAAAGAAATTATATGGTCCAACGGTATTCTAAGTATAGGTTTTTTGACGTCAACTGTATTCTAAAATTTTCTAAGTATCGTTTTTCAAGTTCAATTCCTGGGATGCCCGGGGAAGCCAAAATTTCAATTCCATATTCTGTGTGGGTGGAGGACCTTATCTGCATATATATATATATTTATATATGTGTTGTAATGTCTTGGGATGTTCTAAGTGTGGGGGTCTCCACAACTAATTGATAACTTTTGTGTGCATATAAATATAGAATATAGTTATGTCAATAGATCATCATGGGATGTTCTAAGTGCGGGGGTCTTCACAGCTAATTGATAACTTTTGTGCACATATAAATATAGTTATGTCAATAGATCATCATGGGATGTTCTAAATGATCGATTTTCCTAGTTCTAACTGTGAGGGTTCACGGCGGTAAAAGGATCACTTTGGAACACACTCTCAGGCATCACTTTAGAACACAGCCATTTTGCATCACTTTAGAACACAAAATCAAACATCTCATGGAAACCCCTCCATACACACACACATCAGATTTACTGACAGGCGCGAGACTTTGGAAGAAAAACGCGTTCCAAAGCGAGACCAACACAAAAAAATTCTCCGTATGAGAATTTGACTCGTTTCAACCATGTGATAAAGTCCCACGCCTGCCACGCAAAAGGACAGTCGATGTACAAAAGTGCCACACCTGCCACGCAAAATGAAGGTCGATGTCAAAAGGTCCCACGCCTGCCACAGAAAATGAAGGTGAATATATGAAACAAAAGCCTTGTTGTACTTGATGTAAGAAGAGCAACGAGACCTTTAGGATTTATATGTTGTTGCACTTGATGTAAGGACTGCCACGACACCTTTAGGGTTTACATGTTGTTGCACTTGATGTAAGGACTGCCACGACACCTTTAGGGTTTATATGTTGTTGCACTTGATGTAAGGACTTCCACGACGCCTTTAGGATTTACATGTTGTTGCGCTTCATGTAATAAGAGCCACGACACCTTTAGGGTTTACATCTTGTTGCACTTGATGTAAGAAGGGCCACAGCACCTTTAGGGTTTACATGTTGTTGCACTTCATGTAGTAAGAGCCACGACACCTTCAGGGTTTACATGTTGTTGGGGGTTTACACTAAGCTGTACCAAATGCTCGCGGGCCTTACCTTAATCCGTAATCCCGGAATCCGTCTCAGAAGCCCCAAAGAGTCGAATCCGTAATCCGAGACCTAATCCGTAATCCGGTTTAAAGCATAGATAGGACGGCTGCCTCCCTTTCCCTGTCCCTTTCCTTGTCCCCGGAACCCAGCAGAGCGAGCAGCAGGCCAGCCACCAAAGCAACCAGCAGCCCAGGAACCAGAACCCAGGAACCAGAACCAAGCAGCCAGCAGAGCACCCAGCAGCAGCCCAGCAGCAGCCCAGCAGCAACCCAGCAGGAGCAAAAGCCGCAGCAGGAGCAGCCAACCAGCACCGTCAGCGCCACAGTGCTTACATCTTTCTTCTCCGCCCCCGGGGGGCCACGATTAGCAATTCCGAGCCCGGCGCTGTACTAGAAGCACCGGGCCCCGTAGTCTAGTGGTTAATACGTCGGCATCATACATCGTAGCCGGGCAGTATAGTCAGATGCGGCAAAGGTCAGTAGCTCGAATCGTGCCGGGTCCGTTCTGCAAGGCGGTGGTGCGACCAAAGTGTTGCGTTTCCAGCGGTGCTTGGCCAGAGCTTTGTGTTACCAATGTGCTTTGCTCTTTGCGCTTCCTTCCTCCGCTCCCTTTGTTTGGGGCTGGCGGTTTTTGGTTCTGTAAGGGAAACTTCCGCCACCGCGGGCTAATCCGTAAACCGCTAATCCGTAAACCGGGTAATCATTAAGGATTAACTTGGATCAGGCTAGTTACATGTTGTTGCACTTCATGTAAGAAGAGCCACGACACCTTTCCGGTTTATATCTGGTTGCATTTAATCCAAGAAGAGCCACCACACCTTTAGGGTTTATATCTTGTTCTACTTGAT
>CAMXCT020001655.1:52477-87477 GCA_947184155.2 Cladocopium goreaui | reverse complement strand
ATTGATTGATTGATAGATTGATAGATTGATAGATTGATTGACAGATTGATAGATTGATTGATAGATAGATAGATCGATAGATAGATTGATTGATTGACAAATAGATAGAGAGATAGATAAATAGATAGATAGGTAGGTAGATAGATAGATAGATAGATTAGATGGATAGGGAGATAGATAGACGGATAGATCAATAGGTAGGTAGGTAGGTAGGTAGGTAGATAATCAGAGAAAGAAAGAGAAACAGAGAGAAAAAGAGAGAAAGAGAGAGAAAGAGAGGAGACCTCAAGCACCTTTCAGTCCATCAGTGGCTTCGCTCTGCCATCCCTGATTCACAACAACCAACCTCTCCTATAGGTTTCCTATTTTTGAAACTTCCGCCACCGCCTTGTGCGGTACTACTGGAATAAACTACCCGTTACCCTATGCTGCACCTTGCTGAGCTATACTGATGACATCTTTTATGAGCCGCAAGTACCATGCCAAGCGGGATCTATTTTCCAGTACCCAATGACATGATCCATACCCTCCATTGCCAGCTACTGCGCGTGACATTCGAAGATGATCTCGCCATGCTTATATAATGGTTTAAATAGTCCATGTATTCCATGTTTTGGTAGTTGACTTATAGTATTTTATAATACCCATGTAGTCTGGACAGTTGAAAAAAACGTTAAAACGGCTACATTCCAACTGTTGATGCCTCTTTGAATACATCCACATTGCCCGGAAATATATCCTGACACCAACCATGGTGTGGTCGACCAGGACGTCGCCTCCACCCACTGACCTCCTGCAAAGGCCAAGCGCACCGCCTGGCGATGCTCAGAATCGATTCTCTGAGAAGACTTGGCGTACCATGGCGATACTTGAATTGATCTTCGCACTGTTGGATTTGATTTGGAAGCCAAGGTCACTTGAGCTGAATCAGTTCATATCCATCATGGTTATTGATGGCATTTGATGGCCATAGGCTGTAGCGGCATTTTCAATGGGCCCTGCAAGTTTCAAAGTGGCCAGGAGATGCCACGAGCAAATTCTATTGCAAATGAGTGGACATGATCTTTTCCTTTCACGTCGGCGGATGCAGTGGCTCACCCCAATGGATTCGCTATGGCGACCATTCTGACGGGTTTCCATGGGTCGGAAACTCCTATGTTTCTCCGTCTTTACAGCTTGATATCCAAGAATGGCATGGATTTGAAGAAAGGCCACTATGTCAATGGTGGAAAAATTAAGAGTCCCTGGGAGCAACTCATGTCCCAGGCGTCGCCCAGAACACCAACAAGGCTTTGGCCAAGAAACATGGACAGCTACAGCCAAAACATAGTGAACGATGGATATATAGATATAGATACAGATATGGATATGGATGGAAGATGGAAAATATGGATCTAATATGGCCCAATCACATACCAATCAACAAGTCTGACGTTTTTTGCCCTGTTCGACAAAGGAAGAAAAACTGATCCATCTCTGTGGCCTCTACACAGGCGGCGCCTCCATGAGCCCATCAGAGTTTCCTCCTGGTGGAGTGAGGAACTGCGCGGTGGGTCGCCCAATGGGCACATGTTTTTTCTTCGCACCACGGTGCAGGGACGTGCCATTCACTTGGTTCGGTGGAAAAATGGTCGGGTTGCGTTATGAAGAATCATAGAATACCAACCTGAACTTGAGGCCAGGGGGGAGGTACGAAAGCTAGCGGGGCTGGGGTAGGGTGGTAATCGTAAAGGGGGATTAGCAAGGTGAAGTCGGAATGCGGCAACGGTCTCACGCGGTTTTTTCGAGTTGCTGCAAGTCACAAACAGTGCCGATATTTTGATGTTGATGAGGTTGCTGACCAGAACGATGAAGGAAACTGATGATGACGAAAGTGATGGTAACAGGAATTAGTTGATGACGACGATGATGAGGACGAAGAGGATGATGAGGATGATGAGGATGCTGAGGATGCTGGGGATGATGAGGATGATGAGGATGGTGAAGATGAGAATGAAGGTGAAAATGAGGATGGTGATTGTGATGAGCAGGGCTGTTGTAGGGTTGCAAAATCTATTGAGTCCAGCAAACGAAAACCCCCCAATGCAGTAATCGTCTCTCGCCAAGTGTTGTAAACAAAAGAAACGCAATATCAAAAAAAAAAACGCCCCCCAAATGGAAGCCCGAATCTGCATAAAGACGTTCGAGACAATGCAACATATGGATGATGATGATACAGATGATGATGGGGATGATTATGTTGTTGTTGTTGTTGCTGATGATGATGATGAGGAGGAGGAGGATGATGATGATGATGATCATGATCATGATCATGAGGAGGAGGAGGAGGAGGAGAAAGATGATGAGGAGAAAGATGATGAGGATGAGGATGATGATGAGGATGTTGTTGATGATGATGACGATGATGATGCTGATGATGACGACGAGGAGGAGGAAGATAATTATGATCGTTTGGAAGCCGGCAAGTTTCCGATGATGATTTTATAGAGTTGTTGGTTGGTTTACTGAACATGACCTCCTGAAGATGAAATACTGAAGAGGACGACCCTGTACTTGCAGGAAACCAGTGGCTCAGCGGGACCAGGGGATGAGAATGCTGATCAACGATGAGGAGGACGAAAAGGATGATGGGATGAGGATGAGGATGAGGATGGGGATGAGGATGAGGATGAGGATTATGATGATGATGATGATGATGATGATGTGAATGCTGCAGATGATGAGGATGATGATGATGATGATGATGAGGATGATGAGGATGAGGATGAGGATGGTGAGGATGAAAATGAGGATGAACCTGGGCCTGCCAGGGGGGGCCAGCTGGAAAGCTTCAGGGTTTTCAATGGTCCTGGTGCCTACCTTTTCCTCGCTAAAGCAAGGGCAACTTCAGCTAGCACAGTTAGTTTTCGTGATTTGTCAATGGGGGAAGCCAAGCTTGAAAAAAATGCAAATGACAGATGTATCAAATGTCCTTTCTTGTCTGCAACCATCCAAAACATGGGTCTGACGGTCAAGGCGTTTGATTTGAGGTCAAACATGGTTGAAGCTGCTACTCGTGGTGAGGAAGGAAACAAATAAACAAACCAACCATTCAAGGGCTCGGTTGTATTAACGCAAATTCCATCAACAGCGAAAAACACTCAGAACCCCCGGTGTGACCCTGTAAGATAGCAAAAGGAATGTGAAAGGAATGCAGTGGAAAACTAAATTTTGAAATGGTTGCGCTTCATAGGATGCGGGTATATAATACCTGAGAAGGGGGGACGAAAGCCAGCCCCGAGCCCGAATCTTTTTGGTTCTGCAGAGAAATTTCCAGAGGTTCCTTCCTGCAATTTCCTCATTTTTCGCAACGGTTTACTCGAGTTCCTTAGTTTTTCCAAGCTTGCCATTTATTTTTTCCTCCAGTTTAATGACGGTATCACTCCTCATCCCCTTGCCAGCTGTCTTGCTCCGAACCCTAACGGACGCTGCTCTCCGTTGAGCTTCGGAGCCTGAATTTTTTCAATATGCTTGCCGCTACGTTCCCTTCCGCAATTTCATGCCTTTTGATCAGACTTTTTCCTGCGTTTTCCTGCGGTGCCTCCCCGCAATGTCTTCATTTTCCCAACGGTGTCCTCAAGTTTCCTTGGTTTTTCCAAGCTTGCCATTCATTTTCTCCTCCATTGTCATGTTTTTTTCAACATTTTCCTCTATTTTCCTCCATTTGCAACTCTTTGCCACGTCTTCCTCGGCATCACTCCTCATCCCCTTGCAAACCGTCTGGCTTCGAACCCCAACGGACGCTGCTATTGAGCTGCAAACCGTCCTGCTCCGAACCCCAACGGACGCTGCTCTCCGTTGAGCTTCGGACCCTTGGTTTTTTGAATATGCTTGCCTCTATGTTCCTAGCTTTTTCAAAGCATTGCCTTGCCTCCATTGCATGACTTTTTTCAAACCTTTTCCTATGTTCCGACGGTTTTTCCAGCAGTTCCTTCCTGCAATTTCCCCATGTTCCCAACGGTTTCCTCGATTTCCTTGGTTTTTCCAAGCTTGCCATTCAATTTTTCCCCCAATTTTCCTCCATTTTCCCTCTGTTTTAACGATTTTCCTGCATTTTCTTTGGTTTTTGCCTACCTTTTTCCTACCATGTTCAAGGGACCTGTGTTCAAGGGACCTAGGGGGAATCGAACCCCACCGTCACCAAATTGCATAGTGGTACATGCCCCCCCAAAAAAACCATTTGCACGGCCTAATCACCAACTAATTTCGAACTCCAGGGCCACCTGGGCAACGTCCACCCCCCACACCCCCTTATACTCACTTGGTTCGTGAAAACAACTTTGCCTAGCCTATCGGCTGGCTTTCGTAATATACACTGCCTTGCATAAGACAACGGTCCAATCACTGGTCCAAAAGGAGTTTTCCCAAACAAGCTTAAAATTTAAGGGGATACCCAAGAAAAAAATGATTCATCTATCCAGGCTGAAGCTGCATATGGCTATGATCTTTGAGGGTCGGCGCATAGAGTCAGAGCTAGGAAAAAATGAGGAAGCCCTGAAAAACTGAAAATGATTGTGAATTATTGTTCAGGCAGTTTCCTCTTCCTGAACAAACCAAGGCACCCATGCGGGGCTCCATTTCTTGACACGAAAAGATTCCTTTTTGCAAAACTTTTCTGCCAACAAAAGATGTCCATGTGCACAATCTCTTTTCCAAAGAAGGCATCCATTTCAGCGGCTTTCGGCAGGGCAGGACTTCAATGGTCAGAGGATCTTTGTCACAAACGGCATCCGTTTCTGGGGCGTTTTCTTAAATACAAAATTAAATCGCTTTGATGTTGAGAATATCTTTGTCATAAAAGGTATCTGGGGTTTCAATTTGAAGAAGTTGTCGTTCAAAAAAGGCATCCAGTTTGGGGGCCATTGGATTTTCGCAGAAATGGGCCACCCCAATCATCATCCTAATCACACGCAAATCAATCATCACTATTTTGGATCCGCACTTCACATTCGAGTCAGCAAGACTTTTTTTCACATGAAACCATTGAAATCCCAGGGCTAGCATCCTACTTACTGGAAGTTATCCTCATGATCCAAATCACATGCAATTCCTTCTGAATGGATCTGAATGGTTTCACATTGCCGACAGAACTAGACTAGGATCCAGAAAATTGCACACGCCCCTTGGATGATCTATATGATCTTAGAAGATTGATTCACGCATGGGATCTGGCAGGTTGTACCCCCAGGTTGAACCCCAACTACTAAGCATCCGCAACACCTATCAAGGTCATGCCACTGCGGCTTCTGCCGAAGGCACAGCGTGCTCTTGCGCAGCTGCAGCGCGCGTACTGCAGCCCACATCAGGCGCCCAACAAACGGCCGGACGAGTGGATGAATGCGGGCCCAAACCAGTTATTCGGGGGCGGTGGCAAGAGAATCCAATAAGTAGTCGTTTCTGATTTTTCTTGAAAACCTTCCAGGAACCTATCTGTTGATAGACCAAAGTTGGGACTGCTCATGACAGGTTTACTCATAAATGGCCTCCTCCAAATAAGTAGAAAGCAAAGGTTACAAAATCATACTAACATTTGAAAGCTTGTTTGACTATGGGACTATGACTATGGCAATTATGGTGCACTCTCTGGACGCATGGAACACTTCAATGCCACCCCGACCTGGCTAAAACGATTGAGGGTGGCATATGTCCGACATGTCCAAAACGTAGGTGGGTGATGAATAGGTTTCAGGGTCCTTTGTCCTGACATGGATGAAGAGCTGGCCAAAAATGACAGCCAAGGACCCAGTACATCAGGTACATCTCACTACGCTAAAGCTGCACATGACCAGAAGCAGCCCCCAGTTGCATCAAAATTCGACAGGCCTTTTGCTGACGCAAAACGATAAAAACAGCTAGGTCGTTTTTGCATCTGCATACATTTCCTATACAATAAAGTCTTGATTGGATACCAGGGTGCCATCCAAGCTGCCAAGATCTGAAGTCTGCACTGTAGCTGTGCCAAATGCTTTCCACTGAGGTCAACACATGCTCCCTTTTCACAGACTGCTTGGCAATTCGAAGCACCCATGTTGGGTTCTATATATGGTTCCATGGATCTGGGTGAAACGAGATAGGGTAAATATGAACAAAATATTGATAGATGATCATAGCCATTTGCGGCGCAACGTGCAGCAGGATCGCAGGTTGAAAGGCGTAGATCGGCCTGCAAGCTAGCATGCGGAGGTTTAGCGGACAAGGTCTTGATGTTCTGAAGCAATCCCAAGTTGCGGCAGTGGTGGATGGGGCAAACAAATCAAACAGACTGACGGCACTGTTAGGAGGGCAGTAACCAACCAAATTATCCAACTCTTCACTGGTAATAGATGGCGGATGATGGCGGCCAAAGGCCCTTCCCTTCTTGAAAGCAATATGCAATCAGTGAAACCTCAAACAAGTATAGCAGAATGAATTCTTACCAGTTCTCTACATACCCACAACTCTTACCCCAGTCCAAACCTCTGGGGTTCAGCTTTTCCCTGGTCGCCTTCAGCCAACTGGGCCATGCTCTCGTTGGAATCGCTCCAAGTTGCTGCGGCTTCGTTGGGTCAGTGCGTGATTCGGACCATGGAGCTCCTGCCGCGGCCAAGGCTCGGGCGGAACCTGCGGAGTTGATCGGAGTTGAGGAAAGAAACGCGCGACTTTGATCGAAGAACCTTGAGGATTTCACAGGTATAGATTGCTGAGATGCTGCAATCTTTGCATACAGTAGCTACGGAAAACAGAAGACTTCATTCGTTTGTCACAGCACTGAACACTGAGTGGTCTCAACATGGGAAGTGCAGACAGCTTCATGTGGAATGCAATCAACGGTCAGTAGCGTGATCTGCCGTCAATCTGCGTGCCATGGTGATCTCAGAACCCTTGACCGGGTTGGCCCTTGCCAGACCTCCAAACCTTGCAAATGTCGGACATATAGCTGGCCCGCCTGAACACGAGCGGGAAAAATGGATATGACCATGTATATTCACGAAACCATCGGTGAGCCATGAATCTTGAATGAACCTCTGCAAGGGCGAACATGATTTTAAAAACCAACTTACGTAATCATCACAGAAGCGAAGCGCCCTGCCTCCATGAAGGAGCCTTTAGCCTCCAAAAGGTCTGCCAGATTAAAGACCGAGCGGAGGGTGTCAGGATGCCCGAAGCCGAGCTGAGATTCCCGTCCATTCAACGATCTTCGATACAGCTGCTCGGCCTCCCATAGAGGTTGCAGCTGCTGCAGGCACCTATGTTTTTAAAAGGCGGTCTTGGTATATAATCATGGAACATGCATACACCAGTTTGGTAAAGAACACATTGTTAGGCAGGACTCTGGTCATTTATGGAATCTCTGTGGTTGCCCAGCTCTCCCTGCGTAGATAGTCATGAGTGCTAGCGGTTTCCCGTCTTTACCGCGTCTTGAAGTCTTGAAATAGTTACTTGACCTCACCAACAAATCGGCTGAAGAGTGACAATGCAGTGCACTGCAGTGCAATACAGTGCAAATCAACAATTAGCCACCAAGAATGTCATTGAGTGGCAAAGAATTGGGGTCGGCCGCAATTTAGCAGGCCCTACAACCCCAAACGGCAAAAAGAGGGGTGTGGAAAAGTAGCAAAAGCAGCTGACCTCGAGGAGGCAGCCCTAAGGATTGGAAGGCACCAGCACTGGGCGGCACCGTGACTGTCTCCCGCACTTTGTGTAGGGAGGAAGAAGGAAAAGAAATCGCCGGCAAGCTCTCCGATGACTATGTCCATACAGGCGGCAATAGGAGCTTCTCACGTAAATGCTGCTTCGGCTCGTCGGTGCAGAACAGCACGTGCACGGTAAGCTCGAGCCGTGACACTGAGTTCCTGCACCAGCTGCCCTTCCAGCTGGGCAGCATCGCTACCTTCCCGAGCGGCAACAGCACGAGCCACCCGTTTCAGGAACGCTGCAGACTGAGGTTCCCAAGCCCCAGTCGTTTCAGCAACCAGGGGTGTAAACCGGATCCCTTGTGAACGGCACACCTCAGCAGTCTGGAGATGCGCCATTTTCGTCCCCGCATAGGCAGTCGCCGCGGCCAACGCTTGCCGCGACGCCGTACCGAGGGTCTCCTGCCGCTGTGGGGCTGTGAAAGCCAAATCTAAATGCAGTGGGAGATCCAAGATACGACGACACGAACAAGTCCGCCGGTCGCCGCCCGCTCAAGTGGTGTTCATCCACTGCTGAGGAAGGAGAAGCCCCGGCTTCTCCTTTTCTGGTTGAAAGCCAGCACGGGTGGTCCAGGTACATAGGAGGTCACGGACAGCGTGGTGGCGGAGAGTTCTCTCGCCGCCAGCACAGCAAGTGGCGGCGTGGTAGGAGTGGCTGTGCAGCACCCCGTCGCACTTTGGGCACCACGCATCAGTGGCAGAATCGGGAACTCCAAGGCGATGCCGGAGCTCTGCGCAAAAGGCTGCTGGTTCCATGCGAGTGCGACCACTGGGGATAGTGGCCAGGAAGGCCCGTGCTCCGGGCTCGGCCTCTGAGCGAAGGGTTGCTTGAAAAACTGGTGGGGCAGCGGCCAATTGCTGCTCCCAGCTGTGTTTGTCGAGGAGCTGGGTGAGCTCGTGCTGCCGTTTGCTGAATACTTGGTCGGCCGTCAAGGGAATCGCCAATGAGGAATTGAAAGCTGCCAGAGCTTCTTGGACAGGGCAGTGTGTACCCAGCGCGGTGTCCACGTATCCTGGGTCAAGGGCAGCCGCGTGGGAGGAGGTGGCCCCCACTGAAGCAAGGTATGCGCTCGCAGCATCACGACTTACAGATCGGAGCCCAAGCCCCGCCTGCGCGAAGGACCGCCCTGCTTGCGTCCACTGGGTTTCATCGAGGTGAATTCCACTGAAAGAGCTGAAGCAGCTTCGGACCGCCAAGTCGAAGTCAACTAGGGCCGCCTGCTGGGCCAGTGGTGGGTTGCACCGGACGCTGTGGGTCAGGCGGGCGTGCCCAGCACAGGAACGCAGGAGGCGCAGCGCGACTTGGCTGTCTTCAAACTCACCGATGGCATCCAACAATTTGCCAGCTGCAGCTGCCCGGGCGGCAGTGTGCGCAGCGACGAAAGAGGGCTCACCAATTATTGCAGCTCCGAGGAATTCGAAGTTGCGAAGGAGGCGGCTGTCGCCGGCTGGTGTTCGGAGGAGGCTGTCTAGGAAATGGGCGGTCAGCTGGGCAGCGTCAACCCTCTCCGACCCAACCACTTCGCACTTCGGTAGGTTCAATTCCAAGCCGAGTTCGGCGCATCGCTGCTGCACATGGCGGAGCGCATTGGCAACGTCAGGTACATCGCCTGCAAGGAGCCCGTCATCCAAGGCGAGGTCCAATGGGCTGTTCCGAAGCTCGGTGGCCAAAGGTTGCAGAGCTGTCGCAAAGAGCAAGGGCCCAAGCGGGTCGCCTTGTTGGACACCGCCTGCTCGAGTCACCAAATTGGAGGTGGGAGGGGGCTCCATAGCACCAAGTTACCCACCGGGCCAGCTCCGGGAACTGTGACCGGACATGGTGTAGCACCTGCTGCCTGGACACAGTGTTGAAGGCGTTGGTGAAATCCAGCTTCAGGAGAACTTTGTTGGCAGCATCACGGTGTCTTGTGGCCCAGGCCCGGACCGCGTGCACCGCAGCTTCAGCCCCAGCTGGCACTGTCACTCCCACTTGGGCTGGGAAAAGGTGTTCGCGAGCCCTGCCACGAACCGATTCCATCAAGCACTTGCCCGTGAGGCGCCGCAACACCTCGCCAATGGCTATCGGTCTGACCCCCCCGCGCGGCTTTGGGACAGCCACCAAACTAGCTCCAGCCAAGAAGGGGGCGGCTGCCACGCATGCTTGGCCGTTGCTGAGAAGTGCCACGATGGCAAGGAGGTGGTCGATGAACGCATCAGTGCTGCCCGGGAGGCACGCGTCTCGGAGGTGCTGAACTCGCAGGCCGGACGGGCCAGGTGCCGTGGAAGCCGGGAAGCTTCGCAAGGCGCGGCTGACCGCAGCTGGGGTGAGGTCAGGGCCAAGGGGGAAGGCCTCCATCGGACAGGGTGTGGGAGTGGGCTGGGCAGGGTGGAGTGCGCGGAGCTCAGCCACTGTTTCAGGGGTTGCAGGGCACAGGCCTTCGGCAAGAAGAGCTGCACAAGCCTTGCCGTCAAACCCTTCCCTCGCCAACCCCAGGGCAAAGTCCCGCCTTTCTGCCGCTGTTCGGTGGCCGCCATGTCCCACAAGGTCATTCGCTCGCCGGCTTCCCGCCGCTGGAGCGATCGACCGTGGAGGCCGCTGCGGCTTTGGCATGTTTGTGGCCCGCCCGACGCGGCGCGTCCAGGACAGCCTGCGGGAGCATGAGAAGCTCCTGCCAGCTGCGGGCGCTGTTGGTGTGCGCTGCGGTGGCCAAAGCCCTGGAAAGGGTCCGTGACCAGAGTGGCCGGGCAGCGGCAGGAATATGTCGAAGAGTTCTTGTTTGGCCCGCCTGTATGGTTGAGAAGGTCGGGAGGTCAGGGGCGACTGCAGGGCTGGAGGGAGGCCCTGCTGCGGCGCGAAGCGCCGGTTGGCAGGTAGGATGCACGGCCCGCCGGGCCGAGACACTGAGGCCGCACACCAGGCATCGAGTCCGGTTGTTGGCTGAGAGCCAGGCAGCCAGGACCTCCCCCTGTAGAGTTCCAGCCAGGTGGGAGTCGATGTGCGCTTGCAAGGATGCCACGGATTGCCACCCCCGGTGCCGGGCAGGATCGCCACACAAGCACCCCAGCACAGGGCAGAAGATTCGGCTGGTCGTCCATCCTCCACTTGCATGGGCTGGGAGTGCGAGGAGCCGCGGGGGCGAGGCGAGTGGCTCCGGAGGCGAGGCCGCTCACCGCCCACCGGCGTGCCGGGGGAGGGTGCCATGGACGTGAGCCGCAGCGGTGAAAGTCGGGCCAAGCCAGCACGCCAGAGGTCGCAGACGTGGGTCCAGCCCGGCCTAACGATGACCGCCGCAGCTCGGCTGCCCCCCTCGAGCTGAAGGTACCGACCAGCACGGGGGAGACAGCATAGTTACTTGCCATGAGTCTTCTCCTCAGATTCTCATAATGAGCAAGTGGTGGTGATTATGAGAATTGTGAAGGTCATCAGAAAACTGGAGGTTTGACAAGTTCCCAAACTTCACTTCTTGCAAGAAAACTGACGAGTGTCAGTTGGAGTGACTAACAGGAATTCTGGGCAAGCGACCCTTATGTTCATGTTCGCTGAATTGGATCAAATTCGCCAAAACGTGTCCACATGTGGGCAGGCATCAACTCACGTTCCCTCATTCCTCCAATGAGAATGGGAAGACAGAAACGTCACTGGTCGCTCATCCTGGCCAGATTAGAAATGCTTTCCCCTCGACACTTCCGCAACCTCCGTCTACCACAAAGACCTCGGCCCGGCCTCCTCCAGCTTGCCCTGCTTCTGCAAGAGAACGGCCAAGTTGTGCACTGAAGTGAGCGTGTCCGGGTGTTGGGGTCCCAGTTGGGATTCTTTCCCTTCCAAGGCTCGCCGGTGCAGCCCTTCTGCCTGGCAGCATGGAGCGCTAAGGTGTCGAAACATGAGAAGTGCCCCAGGTCTCGTGGCTTCACGCCCTGTATTCATTGCGGTATGCAAACTCACACACCGGGTTCTTCAAAAAAACAGCCATCCTCCGACATGCTGTCACATCACACCTGATCCCCCCCCGCCCCCTTGATCAATGTTGTTGCCCAATGCATGCCGGCATCCGAACCGAAATGGCTGTTTTTTTTGAAGGCCTTTCCAAGCAAAGCGATGTAGCAACATTGAATTGGGGGAAAGGGGGCATGCAAGTTTCTTCGCAATGAGTTTGACAGGATGGCTGCTTTTTTTGAAGAACCCGGACTCAGTCCGGGAAAGATTTTTTGGTTTATGGATGTGCAAACACAAGCTTGAACAAACTCCCTTTTGCATTTGCCAAAACCTCAATCCAAACACACTTTCATCTTCAAAGCTTCTACCCAGCAAACAAAGAAGCACAAGATTTATCTTTTTGGGTTGATGGCTTTGCAAACGCAAGCTTGTGCACGTGCCAAAACCCAATCCAAACACACTTTCATCTTCACAGCTGTTACCCACAAACAAAGAATGTTCCTCCACGCCTCCAGAAGCAGAATTGCACAAACTGCGTGTTTTGCGCAGTGCACGTACAGTGCACGCACAGTGCACGGTACAGTGCACGCCGCAGTGCACGGCCACAAAAACGCTGTAAATACCATGGGATTAGCGTTTCGTTGAAAATTTTCAAAAAAAAGAAAAACATATTTTGTTTGTGTTCTCATCATTTTTGGGAAAATACGTGGTAGGTAAAATTTACAGCGTTTTGTGGCCGTGCGCTGTGGGGCGCACTGTAGCGTGCACTGTGCGTGCACTGTGCAAAACACGATGTTTGTGCCCCCTTCTATTTTCAGCAGCAGAGCGCTGCAATTCTGCTTCTGGAGGTGCAGAGGCACATTCTACATTAGTGCACCATGCAAGACACACAGCTTCCGATCCACAATTTTTGCCCACATGCGGAGCAAATGCTGCAATGTTGCATCTTTGTTTGTGGGTAGCAGCTGTGAAGATGAAAGTGTGTTTGGATTGGGTTTTGGCACGTGCAAACGGGAATTTGTTCAAGCTTGCGTTTGCAAAGACATAAACCCAAAAAGATAAATCTTGTGCTTCTTTGTTTGCTGGGTAGAAGCTTTGAAGATGAAAGTGTGTTTGGATTGAAGTTTTGGCAAATGCAAAAGGGAGTTTGTTCAAGCTTGTGTTTTGCACATCCATAAACCAAAAAATCTTCCCCGGGTTCTTCAAAAAAAACAGCCATCCTCCGACATGCTGTCACATCACACCTGATCCCCCCCCGCCCCCTTGATCAATGTTGTTGCCCAATGCATGCCGGCATCCGAACCGAAATGGCTGTTTTTGTTGAAGGCCTTTCCAAGCAAAGCGATGTAGCAACATTGAATTGGGGGAAAGGGGGCATGCAAGTTTCTTCGCAATGAGTTTGACAGGATGGCTGCTTTTTTTGAAGAACCCGGTATCAATCTCAATTCCGTAGTTTTGGTGGGTTGCCAATGTCAACCAGGAAATGATTGGGAAATATTGGGAACAGCTTCTTGGATGAGGATTGCCGAGAATTTGCATTTCATTAATTTGCTCGATTTTTTTTGGGTTGTCAGTTTCAACTGAAAGTAACAATTTTGCGGATGGGGGTCCAGCCATGTACTACTTTCATTCGCGTGAATAAATGTGCATTAGTTCGCCCAAAAATCATCCAACAATACCGGGAACAAAGAGAAAATCCAGGCCTCATGCAGAGGGCACCCTGCAAATAAAAACAACTAATTACTTCATTGGCCTTCATTGAACTGGGTTGGCATCACTATCCTGTTGGTTCCCAAGTGTCACTTCACAAGCCACGCTTGCTTGTAGAGCGAATCTTGAGAAGTCTTCAGATGTGGTGAACTCTCTTGAAGGGGTGATGAGGGTGATTATACTTTCATGAGTTTATGCTGAAGGCGGGCACATGGTCAGGAGGTGTGGGAAACAAAAGCAAATAAGTATAATACTAGACGACGGTTGGCCCGAGAGCGAAAAAGACGTTTTTCAAGCAGCTCTGAGTATGGTAGTCGTAAAAAATAGTCGGTGAATGGTTGGTGAATTTTATATGAGCTATGGAGGGGTAAGTTGTGAAAAGTAAGATTGATTAAGAAGAGGATACATGTGACAACCCATGCATATGCACTGTGCTGCTTGGTAAAGGGCATCATATGACACGTGTCTTGCAACCACAGAGAGACATAGATAGAGAGAAAGGGGGAGAGAGAGAGAGAGAGGAGAGGGAGAGAGAGAGAGAGAGAGAGAGAGAAAGAGGGAGAGGGAGAGAAAGAGGGAGAGAGAGAGAGCAGGGTCTTCTGTTGTTAGTATTGAGACACTATATTGCAAGACAATATAGTAAAGATGTATTTTAGGCAGGCGAGACAAGTAGTATCAAGACAATATATTACAAGTACAAAACACTAGTTTGCATCCTATCCTTCGTATTGTTTTTCACACACAGAACCTCTTACACACAGACGCTTTTGCACAGAAGCTGTTACACACAGACGCATTTACACACATACGCTTTTACACACAGAAGCGTTTACACACAGACGCATTTACGCACATACGCTTTTACACACAGAAGCGTTTACACACAGACGCTTTTACACACAGAAGCTTTTACACACAGAAGGTTTTACACGCAAGCACTAGACACTTTTACACACAGAAGCTTTTACACACAGACGCCTTTACGCACAGACACTAGACACTTTTACGCACATAGGCTTTTACACACAGACGCTTTTACACGCAGATGTTTTTAGATACACACACACACGTTCACACACAAACGCTTTTACACACAGACGCTTTTACACACAGAAGCTTTTACACACAGACGGTTTTTACACACAGACGCTTTTACACACAGACGCTTTTACACACAGACACTTCTACCCACAGAAGCTTTTACACACACACGCTTTTCTTTTACACACACACACACTTTCAAACACAGAAGCTGTTACACACAGAAGCTTTTACACACAAACACTTTCACACACAGAGGCTTTTACACAGAGGCTTTTACACACAGACGCTTTTACACACAGAAGCTTTTACACACAGACTCCTTTACACACAGACGCTTTTACACACACACAGACGCGTTTACACACAGAGACTTTTACACACAGACGCTTTTACACACAGACACTTTTACACGCAGACGCTTTTACACACAGGCGCTTTTACACGCAGATGCTTTTACACACAAACACTTTCACAGACGCGTTTACACACAGAGACTTTTACACACAGAGACTTTTACACACAGACCCTTTTACACACAGACGCTTTTACACACAGACGCTTTTACACGCAGATGCTTTTACACACACACACTTTCATACACAGAGGCTTTTACACACAGAAGCTTTTGAAGAGTGTCTCTATATGACATTTTATGGTCCTGAACTCAAACTGTTCTGTTTTTGACATCAAGCACATGATGGCATCGAGCTCTGTTGCAAACGTTTGCAGACATTTCACTAGTGAAGTATTGTCACATGTGTCATTTACAGCATCATGGTACCGATCTTTTTTGGGCCATTTATGTGGGATTTTCCATAATAAAATGAAATAATATGTGTCATACACAGCATCATGGTACCGAGCTTTTTTGGGCCATTTCTGCGGGATTTTCCATACTAAAATGAAATGACATGTGTCATACACGGCATCATGGTACCGAGCTTTTTTGATAGTTTCTGTGGGATATTCCCAGAATAAAATGAGATAACGCGTGTCATTTACTGCATTATGGTATTGGACCTTTTTTTGTGCAAACGTTTACAGACATTTCACTAGTGAAGTATTGTCACATGTGTCATTTACAGCATCATGGTGCCGATCTTTTTTGAGCCATTTATGTGGGATTTTCCATAATAAAATGAAATAACATGTGTCATACACAGCATCATGGTACCGAGCTTTTTTGGGCCATTTATGTGGGATTTTCCATAATAAAATGAAATAACCTGTGTCATACACAGAGGCTTTTACACACAGAGGCTTTTACACACAGATGCTTTTACACACACACACACACTTACGCACAAAAACGCTTTTACACACAGACGCTTTTACACACAGAGGCTTTTAGACACAGACGCTTTTACACACAGACGCTTTTACACACAGACACTTTTACACACAGACACTTTTACACACAGACACTTTTACCCACAGACGCTTTTACACACAGACCCTTTTACACACAAACACTTTCACACACAGAAGCGTTTACACACAGACGCTTTTACACACAAAAACTTTCACACACAGAGGCTTTTACACACAGAAGCTTTTACACACAGAGCTTTTACACACAGACGCTTTTACACACAGACGCTTTTACACACAGACGCTTTTACACACAGACACTTTTACACACAGACTCCTTTACACATAGAGGCTTTTACACACAGAAGCTTTTACACACAGAGACTTTTACACACAGACGCTTTTTGCACACAGACGCTTTTACACACACACACACTTACACACACTAGACAAGACTGGATCATTATATGATCCGGCAGGAACTGAATCCTGAAACATGCAAATTAGACAGAAAACCAATAAATCTACGACGACTCCTACGAATAATGGAAGTTCACCTGAATGATCTCCATGACCTGAATCGACATCAAAAGGAATAGAATAGAATGGAACCAACAATAATAGCATCGGCGATGTCGTCGTCGGCGACGATTACCCAACCATATCGGCGACGATTGTATCGGCGATCATGTAAAGAAATTGTTCAAAACGTTCAGAGGAAGGTTCTGATGCAGAAAACCGAAAAATTCAAATGGACGACATGGAGGTTCTTGGGTTGAGCCTCTTCCCATTTCTGAAAAATTGGCAGGTACGTCACGGTGATCAGCCGTGATATCACAAGCATTGGATAGGTGTCTTCGTTGGCACCTGACCTATCCATGCTCCAGGTGCCCCCTGCATACCACTGTGTAAAAAACAAACATGCCTAGCCGAAACGTACAAGGAAGTTTTACATCTATACAGATGGTACACACACACACACCCTGCCGAAGCAGGGTTTCATTTTGCCGAAGAGCTTGCGAGTGTCTGTAATCACGGACGTGAACCATCAAAATCGATATACAAACGGACGCTCACTTTACTCAGGAGGATAATTCGAAGGATCTTGGAGGATCTTGATCGCGTCGTGGAAGTTCATTTGGGATACCATTCTCACTGGATCAATGATGGCTCCCGTTGTAGTAGCTTCGGTCAAGGTATCTGATAATTGTTTTGCCAACTGGCGGATCTTGCCAGGTAGATCAGGTGCATCATGAGGAGCCGTCGTTTCAATCGGGATGTTGTGAAAAGGGTGATGTCCATGTAGTAGAGGGATTTCAAAATGGTGGCGCCAATAATCCGCTGTTCGTTGGGACCACTCCCAACTTCCCGATAAGGCATAGAAATAATTTTCTGGATCGCGGCACTTGGAGATGCCCGAGGTCGAAATTTCTTCCACGAAGAGTTCCCTGGTATTGTTGGAGTGGGTGAAGACCTTGAAGTGTATCTGGTGGACCACACGTGATGTAAAGCGTGGATGGTGGTGGGCATGAACAGGTAGATTTTCTGGTGTCGGGAAAGGTACTGTAGGAGGAGGTGGGCCAGAATATGTCTCCATTGCGGGCGTAGTATTAAGGTCACTGAGCGTGTGTGGTGATGCCATGGTTGCCGAAGGGGTCGGGGTCGACAGTAGAGCTTCCGTAGCTGGGGGATCGCCCGAGGTAGATGAGGTGCCACGGTGTGAGGTCATAGGCCATGATAGTCCCACCATATTCGCGTCACGTTTGTTGTCCATAGGTGAACCGGTTAATCAAGTGCTATTGAGGGCAAACAGCTAAAGAAGTGTCAAGGTAAATATTTAACGGTGAGGAAGAAAGTCAACCGACCAATGGTAATACGAGGCAAGTCCAGGCAATAGAAACAGTCAGTGGTTTGAAATTGTGACAAAGGAGGTACAGTCGAACGTGACGAATAGCCGCAATCATCCCTTTTTGTCCGTGCCTTTGTGTCGAATGTTACGGCAGGATCACACCCTGGCGAAGTTTATGACATTGTAGCCGCAGAATAAAAGGTTGAGACGGACCCGGAACCAGCCATGAGGATTGGATATAATTGTACTGTCTAATGCGCCATTCGGGTCGGTATTCATTCAAAAGCTGCATGATCGTCCAGTCATTTGAAACTTGGAAAACATCACCTTGAAGGTCAGCATAGCGAAACTCCAGATCCGAGGGGACCATATGAATGTCCCATTGGGTGCGTAACCGGGTGACCAAGGCACTGCGGATGTCCCGGAAAGGTATGATGCCAGCTTCGATAGGTTGGAAGAGGCGCGTCCAAGTGAAAAGGGCTTCCAGTTCTCCCGCACTGACATGTTTGAAGTTCGAGCTGGCTAACACATTGTATAAAGCATGGTCAGGTTCACTTCGATGTGTCAGAGCTTGCAAAGGAGAGTAATCCACTAAAGCCAAAATGGGTCTGTCGGGGACTGGGTCAATGTCTCCAGGTAGACCTGCTCTTCCTGCAATCCATGCGGCAGATCTGGGTCCTTGAGGTGTGTCAATCGTCGATGTAGCACGATATGGATGAGGTCGAGAAGGACGTGAGGCCATGGCGACAGAGGTGAATGAAGGAGCCAAAGCTGCAATAAACCAAATAGGAAGGAAATTGTTAAGAACATTGACAAACAATAGTGGTCCGTGGTGAGCGTGCAAGGATGGGTCATACCAAATCGAGATTCCTTTTGTTCCCGGACGCATGCGAGAGGTCACACACTAGAGTCTGACATGTCCATAGGATCTGGTTCTTGAGCGGGGTCGTGGCCAGGTAGACGATGTATGAGCGTAGGTTCGATGGTGGTCGCATGAGATCGAGGAAGTGGTGGTGGAGGTGATGAAGGGGGTGTCGTTCGCCACGGCGGCCATGATAAAGAAATAGGGTTGCCTTGGGAGTGGTGTTGGGCGGAGCGTCCCCAGCAGGATTGAAGGATATGTAAGTGATCAGGAATGGCGTCAAAAGGTTGTGAAACATGTACTTCAAGATGTTCAGGATGTGGAAGTACTGGAAAAGATGTCGTAGAGGATGAGGAGGATGTAGGAATTGGGACATCATAGTATTGGCGCCACTGGTTGGCAGTCGAGCTGATGGTGGCCTGGTTCCGTGTGAGGTTGAGGTTTTCCAAAAAGGTCTCCAAAGGTTTCCATGTTTCTCGGCCATCGTCAGTGCGTTCCAACATCCAAAGTTCAGCAGGTCGGGAGGTGAGCGGGTAGGTGATCTTTTTTATAAGGATTGTGTGAACAGTGGTAGTGTTGGGTACCATTCGAGCCATGCGGGGAATATATGAAGGCGATGTAGGGTCGTCCAAATGTGAAGACGAAGAATTCGGCTGAGGTGTAGTCATAGTGTAAGATAAAGGAAGCAGCCGCGTTGGGACATCAGCCGTGTCATCCGCCATGTGGACGTGAAATACGATATCTGGAGCCGAGTAATATCAAGCGGTTAATAAAACATGTCCTAAGGGACGTCAGTGGTTTCCAATAATGGCGAACCAAGTCAAGGGGCATGTTCATGTCAGCAAGAGCGAAAAGGCAACGGTATCATGACATCACTTTCACGGTGAATAATACACTGCAGGAAGACAACTGTGGGAAACAGTAATCCGCAGCGGCTTGTTTTTTTCTCAAACATTGGATTTCACATAAATGTTGGAGCTCTATTCAGATCCTGATGGAAGGCGTGTTGATCTTGTGGCGGTGACAAAAGGATGCCCTCGAGGGATGACTTGAATTTGCACGACTAAGCCAGTGTCATGTAGGTCCGGATGTGGGGTCAAGGCCAAAGGCGGGCATTCGCGCGAAGTGAAGGCGTCCAAGTGTTGATGAGTCTTCCAAGTAGGGTAGTACCAGTTCAAAATGTCCAAGATGGAGTGTGGGAGGTCATCAAGTATTTGGGTGCCCTGGTCCGTATCGATCATCATGTAAAAGTCGGTGGCTTGAAGGTGGATGGACCATCGATGGAGAAAAGTATCCTTCACCAGGGTTTTGAGGTCAGAAACAAAGTGGCTGCCTGCGTAGTCGGGGTAGATCACCTTGAAGGTCTGAAAAAGGCTCTCGTATGCGGCAGTTGAGAGATTTCCGGCAACCTTGGGTGTCAAAATATTGAAGTAGGGATTGCGGGCTGCCAGTTGCTGCATAGGCTTGAGGTCGAGATTCAAAATGACTGGTCGGTGAGGCGAGGTAGTTGTAGGTGTCCAGCCCGGTGGTCGATGGAAGGGTGATGCCCCCGTTGAAGTAGTTGATGGTTCCCGCACCGGAGATCGCGATCGTCTGGTAGGTGAGATTTGGTCATGGGCCATGGCACGTTGAAAACAGTATCGGTCGAGATGAATGCGGAGGGACATATTGGTAAGTAGCAGCTGTAAACCCATAGGATAAACCAATAAGTCGAATAGATACATCATGGTGGTCAAGAGTGAGACATGGAGCGCAACAAGACAGAGGTGAGAGCTTATAACGATACCACCAAGGTGAAACTGATGTCAACGGAAACTCGGAGGTGTGAAACTGAACAGCAGCGTGCTCTTTTTTGGACGCCCGAAATATCATACATAGTTAGCCCAGCTGGTCCTTGATCTTGTTCCACATGGAGCGAACATCAGCTTCATCCTTGCCCATCTTGGTTGCAATCACGCGCCAGGAGAATCGGGATTGTGCATCCGTCTTCAACGTACGTAGTTTTTGTTTGTCGTCAATAGTCCAAGTGGTCGTAGGGCTTGGTGAGCGAGATGACGACTTGTGAAGGGTGCGACGGCGTTTGACAGGTGCCTTCGGAGTCGACTTGGCTTTCGGTTTGCGTTTTGTCGGGGTCAATGCCGACGAAGAGAGCTTCAAAGGGTCTGGAATAGCATCAGGTGGTGGGGGCGAGACATGCTGATGTGGTTCAGGAAGATTGTGCTGTAGTAACTCGTCCATGAAGGCTTCTTCTTCTTCTTCCGGGTCGGGTGGAGGAAAATGGGCACCATCAATGAAGGCGTTGGTCGAATCGGAATATTCAGGTTGTAGGCCCGGCGGTTGGTTCCATACTCCAGTGCTAGGAAGTGGAGTGGGTTCAATGTTGGGAATCAGTGTCGGTGGGAGCAAGGCCATTGCCCGGTGTAATAGGAGGTAAGCGTGGTGTACATCATGTAGAAATTGAAGAAAAACAGGTTCCTGAATTGGAATTGAGGTCATAGGAGACGATGAAGCCATCGGGCGAAAATCGGCGAGTCGAGGAAATGTACCGGGAGGTGAGCTGAAATTGAAAGGATCGGATGTCAAAAGGTTGGAATAAGCGAAACTGTCAGGTGAAGGTTGCGACCCGAGCTAATACATATGGACGAACCCGAGGTAAAAACATGAAGGTGAGACGCGGATCACGACGGACGGCACATGTTTTTACCATAGCGACGGCGTGTGAAGGTATTGACGTATCGGTTTGGCTGCATGAAATAAATCGGATTCCGAAAAGCCAGCAGTTCTGTACAGACGATGCAATGCGGCAAGGCCTCGTGTTCTTTCCGATACTGGGTGCGCACATTTGGCGACCAGGAAAAGTCGAGAGACAAACCCTGATAATTGGACCGCCAAGGGTGATGCCGAAAATGGAGCCATCACTTGGTTGAGGTCGCGGGGAGGGCTGTAGCGTAGTGCGAAGGGCTCGAACTCGATGCAGAATCCCAGAAATTCTTGATCTGGCTCCGTTTCCAGGATGATAGGATTGCCGTAGAACTCCGGATGCAAGAAGTTGGTGAAGGAGATTTCATAGTCCCAAGATGGATCTGCTAGACAAAGCCGATTGTCAACGTAGCGTAGTAGGCGAGCTGAAAGGTCCATGTTGGCCAGAGTAGTGTGGTAGGTTCGGTACCAGATTTCTTCCGACAGAGCTACGACCATCATGCAAAGGGCAGGGCTCAATGGTGACCCCATGGGTGATCCTCTGATTTGTTCAAAGACAGAATTGCCAATAGAGAACTGGGTCATCTTCAAAGACATCAGGATGATGCGTTCGATGTCACGGATGAAGATCTTTCGAGTCACGTTCAGTGTGCGGCAAGTGCGGCCTTTGATGACGTCTCCGGTGTTGTTGGTGGAGGTGGCCTTCACGGAGATGATTTCGTCAGGTTCGGTGCTCATGATGGATGAAAGAAACTGCAAGGTGAGGCGCCAGCTGTCAATGAATCGATCGGTGTCGATGCTAGTGAAGAAACCAGCAAGGTCCTGGTTGTACATCTTGGGTGTAGGTAGGTTGTCAAAGTCGGTTTTCTTGAGAAGTTGGATGAGGTCGAAAACGTCGCCTTTGGCCAGGTTGTGGGGAAAGGCTTGTGGTAAGAGGTGGTAAATCATCTTGGCAATGCAATTCAACATCGGACGAAAAGGCGCGGTGAAGAAGCTCACAATGGGTCTGCCTGCCAGGAACTGCTTTTTTCGTTTGGGCAGGACGTAGGCGTTTGGTAAGTCGCGGCCTGCTCCGAGAGCCCAAGGGTATGTCTTGCCAAACTGCTTGGTGATGTCGGCGATGGTGCGGTCGATGATGTCTGTTGGGCTGTCGTGGAGTTTCCGAAAGACCAATGGGTCGGCGAAGGTCTTGGTGAGGCACTGGAAGTAGATCTGGGGGCAGTAGATCCGCAATGATGTGGCTCGTTTGTCTTCATTGTGAAAGATCGCGTTGGGGAAGAGTTGCTTGAAGCGTGTGATGTCTTTGTGGGTGATGTGGTCACGTAGGAGTGAGTGGTGGTCTTGAATAGAGCTTTGCCAGAGGGTGTCGATGGTTCGCTTGGGTTTGAAGGTATTGAGTTTCTTGTCGTCCACGTCCGGAAGGCTGAGCAGAGAGAAGTGTAGATTTCGCGGGATGGCGGGAAGATTTTGTTCTGAAGCGAGCCAGTTGCGATAGATGAAAAAGGTGCTTCTTCAAACGTCAAATTGTCACCGTCGAGTACAATGTGTTCGTCAGGTGGTGGAAGGTGGCGGGAGTGTTGTCGAAGACTGGAGCATGCGCATTGGGGTGTCTCTCCATCTGCCCAACGTGTCGCCGCTTCTTTGTGGTTGCATAAGCTGTCCATCACGGATGGGTGTTTGGTGAAGACGATACCATTGGAAGGAGTCTGTAGGGTAGTGTTGTAGGGCTTGGTGTCGTGGATGTGGGTGGTGAGGAGCTGTCGAAGTTGACGAGTCCAGTTTGTCGCCAGCAACCAGGGTGCTCGAAGGGGGACTGGTTTGCGCACTCTTTTCGCTTTCCAGAAGGTTAAGGCTCTGTCAATGGCATTGATGGCATAGGAGCGTTGAGGTTCTCCAAGGTTGTTGGCGAGGCGGCGGATAAAATAGCATCCCTGGGAGCCAATCTCATTGGAACGAAGTCGTTTTTCCATATGGAAGCGTTTGACGGAATTGCTCCCGAGGTCTTGGATGATTTGCCAAAGTTGGACTCGACGAGCAAATAGGGGACTGTGTAGGGCTCGGTGTACATGCGCAGGGGTGGACTTCCATCGTAGTTTCCGCCACAATGAGTAATATCCAAATTGACGTGAGCTCGAAAACTTGCTGCGTGGGATGAGTCCTTTTCGGCAGTTGAAAAACTGATAGATAAACGGAGCATTTAATTGAGGCTGCCACAATTGAATTAAGGCTTGTTCCAAAGCCCAAAAGTTGGATTTGTTGGTGTAGATCGGAAATACAGACCACATCCAGAAATTGTCAAATCGACACCAAAACCGTAAGGCAACTTCGGCCAAAACGAATTTCTGTTGTTTCACCTGCAAGAATTTCCGATATCGTGAGTGTTCACGATCCAAAACAAACGAAGAAGTAGAACCCACATAAAACTTCGGTTGGAAATTCGCAATGTGACTGAAACGAATATACACCGCCTGAGGGTGTTTGAAACACTGGAGAGCGACTCGTAAATCGTCCCATGATGTGCAAAAGAAAATACGTCGCAACGGGGTGCCTTTCAGCAAGGCTCGCAATTTCGAATTAGCCCTTGGATGAAGTAATGTGAATTGTCCCATCAAAGTAGTTTGAAGCATCCGAAAAGCAAAGAATACATCAACAGAGGGAGACAGAGTAAACGGAGTCAATAGGGCAAGAGCAAGAATACACGAGTGTGCAACAGCAAGGGTTCGCATAATCCGGGCTGCTTTTGAGCCTGTGGAATTCAAAAACTCAGCTAGTCAGGAGTGCATGAGCATGGCCACCGTCATAACCTTGAGGACGATCTCATCGGTCGCGGCGTTCTTGTGTTTGCATGGATCAATGCCCATCGCGACACTGGCTCTCTGGATCGTTTTGGCTGCGTCATCCTGCTGGTTGTGCCACCATTCCATCACTTTCTCCAGCTGCTTCTCCAACGTATCTTGTTTGTGTTGAGGAAGTTTCAAATCCTTCAACCACTTTTTGTACTGGGTCTCACTCAGAGAAGAGGGTTGATTGTCCACGAGCCACGGGTTGACCGATCCAGGGGAGACCAGCAACGTCGCAGGGTCAAACGATGCCGATGTCGATGACTGTCCTTGAAAGGCTCGTCCAATCGGTGTAGAGGTCTGAGGTGATACTCCAGGTGGATTGGAGGGCTGCGATGTATTGCCTGATTTGATCTTTGCGAGTTCAGCTTCCAATTCGAGGATGCGTTGTTGGCTTGCCGTGTCAGCTGACGGTTGGGCTGGGAGCCAAGATTGAAGGAGTTGGGCAACTTCCTTGGCCATGGTTTGTGTCGCTTCTTTTTGGCTCACAAAATTGCCTGTAGATCGAGACTTGAAGGTTGCCAGCTTGTCCAAGTCCACATTGCGCGTACGAAGTTGTGAGACCAATTCTGCGATAAATACCATAGTGCCGATGTTGTCGAATGGAAGGACGAAGGTTTCTCGGCCGTAGGCGATACGTCTGAGCCATGTGTTGTGCAATCCTTGATAAAGAAACTTCCAGAGAGGGACTTGTAAAGGATCCATACCTTCAATGTCTTTGTAGCTGGAGAAGCGGCTTTGACGGACTTTGGAGGGGAAGTCCAAACCATTCACCTTGTTGGTGTCATGAAAGTCAACGTCTGGTTTCCAATGTTCAACCGGCGGAATTTCAATTGGGCGGCAAGTGTAACCTTCGTGAACTGAAGAGCTTCCCATCGGGGATGACATAGGTCTCGGCGATCTTGGAGTAAGGTTGGCTTTCTGCGGGGTCAGGTTGGAGTAGTCTGGCGGTTGTTGTGTAAAAGTCGGTGGTGTAGGAGGAAAAGGTGGTGTTGCTGGATTCCAAGGTGGGCGAGTGGTCTGTTGTGTGGTCAGTGGTGGTGGAGGAGGTATTCCAGCTGGATGCCACATAGGTCGGTGGGTTGCCATTGCATAGTGCATAGGTCCGTGGAATGTCGGTGCTGTTTGTTGCCAACTTGGATGAGATCGCCGAGGGGTGCGCGAGCGATCAGGTTGTCCTGCTGGAATGGTATTGGCATCTTGGCTGAATTGCGAGATCAAGTCTTGGGACGCCATGATGTAGATGAGCAGCCACAATTGTCGATCGCGATGGGACGGTAAGCCAACTGAAATTTGCTGCGCAGGTGAGGCTCATGTCAGGTGTAGAACAAGTTTGTATGAGAGTGAGACCGAGTGTAGGTGAAACAGTGGGGTATTTGGCTTAGCCCCAGCCAAAGTCAATCCATGAATATGACACGGTGTAGACATTCTTCGAAAAATACGATACATACGCTCCGCACGGGGTGTTTGGCTTAGCCCCAGCCATTCTGTGAAATGGTCAGTGCTGAGTAAAGAATAAATAAAGATAAGGTGTGTGAGGTACTTACTAATGGCAATCATCGGCGCCGTGCGAACAGGTTTTCCAGGAAGAGGTGGCAAAGAATACCGAAAGGTCGGGGGAAGCATTGTTACTCCAAAAGGTCGGTCGGGGACATCAGGCTCAATAGAGCTTCATCCTGAGAAACCACGAGAGTTGCCGTACTCCTCGGCAGTGTATAGGGATCACCATTGGGATCGATAAGAGTCGTGGGTACGTGCGCGAGAATAACCTTCGCGGTGTCCATCTCGAGAGCGGCCTTCCCGGTAGGACGAGTAGTTGCTCCGATGGGGATGCGCCGAACTGGGCCAGCTGGAGGTGTTCCATGAATGATAGTGGTCCGGCGGATTGTGGTCGATGGGGTGGCGATATCGATCATGGATGGTGTCGTTGGTTGTGTGGGTACTTGGTGGGGGATTGGGATTTGTAGTTGTATCGGCCGTGGTGTTGGGCAGGACTGGTACTTCACGAGTGGGAGCTGAGTCATCTGGAGGAATATTGGGTGCCATCGATGTAGAGGTGTGAGTGTCCTGAGATGGTCGAGTAATCAAGCCAGGGAACACCGAATATGTTGAGGCCACAAAGCAGATCGATGCACAACTGGAGTTCATGGCCGTGGCACCGTCTTTGCCCTTGGCAATGCCTTGCAGGGCGCATAAGCGCTGGATTTGGTCGTTTCCTCCCGATTGAGCACGCATGCATTTGGGGGAGCGACAGATGGCCAGAAGGCCAGATGGATTCTGTCCCTTGCCGATCTTGTAGAGCTGAGAAGTGCAAAGTTTGACCGAGTATGCTGGTAGAACATCAATGTCCGCAATCTCGGAAGACATACCAAAGAATCCATAACACGGGTATTGAGTTGGGATTCCAGCTTCGTTGGATGTCCATGTTGCTGGGCGGATGCAATCTTCAGCAAGGATTTTTGCAACTGATTCCCAACTCGTCTTGTGGTAACTCAAATATGTGCCGGCATGTTCACCACGATAAATAGGTTTTTTAGGCAGCCCCGTTGGCACCGTGATGGTCAGTAGGTTCTCCGGTTCCACATAGAAGGCCTGAGTTTTTTGGGCCAAACTGATGTCCAGGAGGTTGGCCTGCGCAAAGGCCCTGGCGATGTTCACGACGGTGGCCCGGCTCGCTTTAATGAATATTTCTTCGTTGTTGTTGGTGCGATATGGTTTGGACAGTTGGGTAAACATCTCATCGACGAATTGATTGAAGAGAATTTTTGCTGGTTGGTCCAGTTCCATGCGGAGGGATACAGAATGATCTGGGCCCAGTTCGGTCAGGCATCGAGTGCGTAGTGGGTCGCGGGCTGCCTCAAGGTATTCTTCAACCTCGATGTCGTTCTTGTCAAATTGTGAAATACAAAATGCTTCTGCAGCGTCCGAGGTTTCGCTGTCACCATCGGGGACACGAAAGGTCACAGCACCAAGGGGTGCGGTTGTTGCTGCGCGTGAATGTGAGGCTGTGTCGGAAGGTGGTGGACCTGGAGGAGATCGAGGTCGACGGGTGTCCCGGTGTCGAGGGTCGTCGTTGTAGTCGTTGGTGTTGTGCCAATTTCCCCAGGAGTCATCAGCATCAGGTGTTGGAATAAGATCAGGATTCGAAGGACGTGCTGCTGGGCGTAGTACGACTTCGTGGCCTCGAGAGTGACGTCTGGGACTTCGGGAACGTCGTGGATGATGAGATCGGCGACGTCGAGGGGTTGAACGTCTTCGTGGTGGTGAGCGTCTCCGGTATGGTGAAGGTGTTCGGCGATCTTTGAGATGTGTGGTTGATGATCGGTGTCGCGGAAGAGGAGATCGGGGTCGTTTGGCACTGTGAAGATGAGGTGGTCGGCGATCCGTGTGGGTAGGTGGCCTACGTGAACGAGATCTGCGTGTCCTCGAGCGATGTCTTCGGGTTGGGGATGTCGATGGAATAGGAATTGGTGCTGGTGGTTGTCGAGGGTTGTGTTCGTTGGCTGGAGGCTCAATAGGGCGTGCCTTGGCAGCTGGTGGAGTAGTTGTGGTCGGTGGTGTCGGTGTTGGTACCTGTGCTGGATGGGAAGAGGTAGTTTGCGTTCTGTCCTGTGGAAGAAGGTGTTGTCGCTGTTCTTGGAGACGATGTGAGTCAAAGAGCATCTGTTGTTGAGCATGGATAAGGCGAACCGATTCAGCAAGTTGTTGCGTAGTTGTACCCAGAGCGGTAAGTTCTGGTGAAATGGCCGGTGAAGGTGTAGGTGGCTGAGTTGGTGCAGTAGATGTCGGTGGAGTGGATGGAGCCTTGGGAGTGGAACGTCGTGGTTTTTGAAGTTTTTTGTCTGAGGGCATCTTCGGGGCCGCTTTGACTGCCGTGTGTCGAGGTGCTGGTGGATGGATGGGTGGTGTCTCAGTGTCCAGTGGTGGTGGTTGGTGAGCTCGAGGTGGATAAGGTGAGCTTGGTAGTGGAACAGGTAGTGCAGTGGATGCCGATGTCGAAGTGGGTGTCGTTGGCCAAGTGGTAGGAACTGATGGTGCCGTTGGGTTCATAAATGCCGTTGGAGCCGAATGGAACGTTGTTGTGTCGGATCTCATGGAATGCGTTGGCGGTGGAGCCAAGTGTGGAGTTGGTACGGTATGGGAAAGGCTGGCCAGTGAGGTGAATGACGGTGAAGGCAGAGTGGTTGGCGACGTTGGCAACGAAGTCGATGGAGGCCATGTAGAGTGCAAATTTGAAGGTTGTCCAAACAAATGTTCCACAGGCGTAGGTGTAGTACCGGAGGCAGTGGGTGGGTTGATAGAAAATTGATAAGGGTCAACTGGGAATGTAGATTGAGGCGGTGAGGTCGAAGGTGGTGCTGTCGTTGGCCATGTCATAGTTGGTCTGGTTGTGGGTGCCATAGGGACGGATTGTGAGGGCCACGTCGGAGATGGAGTCGCTGGCTGTGGTGGAGCAGGCCATGACGCCGGAGGAGTAGTCCACGGAAACATCGCTCAGGAAAATAAGGTGCCAATGGTAAATAAGATCACATAAACTCAGCAGGATTCAGTTCCTAGACCTAGAATTCGTGCGATTATGCCACTCCAGGCCCGTGGTCAAGTCTTGCCCCAATTGGCATAAACGGCTTTCAAGTTCCAACGAATTAGGTGCACAACATGTTTCACCTCACCAGACAACCATCAAAAGAAAGGAGACCACACCTGCAAGTCGTGTGCCTGCCTTGTTCTTGTGTCATGTAATTTTGCACTATGAATGCAAAGGTTGCTGCAAAAACGGAGGTTTGTGGCAGTTCAGAACGGCTTCACTCAGTAAGGAATGCAATTCACAGGAAACCCTGGGACCGCAGGAACAGCGGGACACTCGAAAAGGCTGAAAAAACCGCACGGCCAACTGTTGAACTTTACTTAAACGAATTACTAATTCAAAAGTGTAAATTCAGACATCAAGTCAGTCAACATTGACCCCAACTGGGGTTGCCTCAATTGGCCCTATGGCACCATGTCGGAGTCACCATAGGAATCACACTAGACAAGAATGGATCATTATATGAT
The DNA here is from genome assembly GCA_947184155.2 of Cladocopium goreaui. Taxonomy (NCBI): domain Eukaryota; class Dinophyceae; order Suessiales; family Symbiodiniaceae; genus Cladocopium; species Cladocopium goreaui. The sequence continues at coordinate 58,484 of CAMXCT020001655.1, read as the reverse complement.
CCGGCAGGAACTGAATCCTGAAACATGCAAATTAGACAGAAAACCAATAAATCTACGACGACTCCTACGAATAATGGAAGTTCACCTGAATGATCTCCATGACCTGAATCGACATCAAAAGGAATAGAATAGAATGGAACCAACAATAATAGCATCGGCGATGTCGTCGTCGGCGACGATTACCCAACCATATCGGCGACGATTGTATCGGCGATCATGTAAAGAAATTGTTCAAAACGTTCAGAGGAAGGTTCTGATGCAGAAAACCGAAAAAATCAAATGGACGACATGGAGGTTCTTGGGTTGAGCCTCTTCCCATTTCTGAAAAATTGGCAGGTACGTCACGGTGATCAGCCGTGATATCACAAGCATTGGATAGGTGTCTTCGTTGGCACCTGACCTATCCATGCTCCAGGTGCCCCCTGCATACCACTGTGTAAAAAACAAACATGCCTAGCCGAAACGTACAAGGAAGTTTTACATCTATACAGATGGTACACACACACACACTTTCACACACAGAGGCTATTACACAGAGGCTTTTACACACAGACGCTTTTACACACAGACGCTTTTGCACACAGACACTTTTACACAGACACTTTTACACACAAACACTTTTACACAAACGCTTTTACACACAGACGCTTTTACACACAGACACTTTTACACACAGACTCCTTTACACACAGACGCTTTTACACACAGACGTTTTTACACACACCCTTTTACACACAAACACTTTCACACACAGAAGCTTTTTACACACATACTCCTTTACACACAGACGCTTTTACACACAGAAGCTTTTACACACAGACACTTTTACACACAGACACTCTTACACACAGAAGCTTTTACACAGAGACTTTTACACACAGACACTTTTACCGACAGAAGCTTTTACACACACACGCGCGCACACACACACACGCTTTTCTTTTACACACACACAGAGGCTTTTACACACGGACGCTTGCACAGAGACTCTTACACACAGACGCTTTTACACACAAACACTTTCACACACAGAGGCTTTTACACACAGAAGCCTTTACACAGAGACTCCTTTACACACAGACGCTTTTACACACAGAAGCTTGTACACACTGAAGATTTTAAACCCAGACACTTTTACACACAGACACTCTTACACACAGACGTTTTTACACACAAACGCTTTTACACACAGACACTTTTACACACAGACACTTTTACACACAGAGGCTTTTACACACGGAAACTTTTACACACAGACACTTTTACACACAGACACTTTTACACAAAGAGGCTTTTACACACAGACGCTTTTACACACAGACGCTTTTACACAGACGCTTTTACACACAGACGCTTTTACACACAGACGCTTTTACACACAGACGATTTTACACACAGACACTTTTACACACAAAAGCTTTTACACACAAACGCTTTTACACACGGCACTTTTACACAGACACTTTTACACACAGACGCTTTTACACACACCCTTTTACACACAAACACTTTCACACACAGAAGCGTTTACACACAGACTCCTTTACACACAGACGCTTTTACACACAGAAGCTTTTACACACAGAAGCTTTTACACACAGAGACGCTTTTACACACAGAGGCTTTTACACACAGACAGGCTTTACACACAGACCCTTAACACAACACTTTAGAACACAGACGCTTTTACACACAACGCTTTTCACACACAGAGGCTTTTACACACAGAGGCTTTTACACACAGACACTTTTACACAGACGAAAGCGTTGCGATTGACACTTTAAAATTGCAATTTTTCCTCAGTTTTTGACGTGCAACGTCCATTTCGTGCGTAAGGATTGCGAGTGACACCCCAAAGTCGCAATTTTTCCTCAGTTTTTGACGTCCAACGTCCATTTCGTGCGTAAGGGTCGCGATTGACACCTCAAAGTCGCAATTTTTCCTCAGTTTTTGACGTCCAACGTCCATTTCGTGCGTAAGGGTTGCGATTGACACCTCAAAGTCGCAATTTTTCCTCAGTTTTTCCCGAGAGCGCCTGCGAAGGGTTCTTCGTAAAAAAGCAGCCGTTATACTAGATCTTCACACCTTCACACCTGCAGATCTAGATCTTCACACCTTCACACCTGCAGATCTAGATCTTCACACTCTCACATCTGCCGATCTACATCTTCACACCTTCACATCTGCTGATCTACATCTTCACACCTTCACACCTGCAGATCTAGATCTTCACATCCTCACACCTGCAGATCTAGATCTTCACACCCTCACATCTGCAGATCTACATCTTCACACCCTACATCTGCCGATCTAGATCTTCACACCTCTCACATCTGCAGATCTAGATCTTCACACCCTCACATCTGCAGATCTAGATCTTCACACCCTCACATCTGCAGATCTATCTAGATCTTCACACCCTCACACCTGCAGATCTAGATCTTCACATCCTCACACCTGCAGATCTAGATCTTCACATCCTCACACCTGCAGATCTAGATCTTCACACCCTCACATCTGCAGATCTACATCATCACACCCTCACACCTTGCAGATCTAGATCTTCACACCTTCACATCTGCAGATCTACATCATCACACCCTCACACCTGCAGATCTAGATCTTCACACCCTCACACCTGCAGATCTAGATCTTCACACCTTCACATCTGCAGATCTCCTCTCGCTCTTCTTCTATTCTCTCTTAAGGCGGGGGCGGTGCCGCCGGAGCGCCACGAAACGCAACCCTGTCGCACGAAATGGACGTTGGACGTCCAAAACCTAGGTAAAATTGCGATTTTGAAGCGTCCCGCGCCACCCTTTCGCACGAAATGGACGTTGGACGTCAAAAACTGAGGAAAAAATGCGACTTTGAGGTGTCCCGCGCAACCCTTACGCACGAAATGGACGTTGGACGTCAAAAACTGCGGAAAAATTGCGACTTTGAGGTGTCCCGCGCAACCCTTACGCACGAAATGGACGTTGGACGTCAAAAACTGAGGAAAAATTGCAACTTTGAGGTGTCCCGCGCAACCCTTACGCACGAAATGGACGTTGGACGTCAAAAACTGAGGAAAAATTGCGACTTTGAAGCGTCCGGCGCAACCCTTTCGCACGAAATGGACGTTGGACGTCAAAAACTGAGGAAAAAATGCGACTTTGAGTTATCAATCGCAACCTTTACGCACGAAATGGACGTTGGACGTCAAAAACTGAGGAAAAATTGCGACTTTACTTTGTCAATCGCAACCCTTTCGCACGAAATGGACGTTGGACTCAAAAACTGAGGAAAATTGTAATTTTAAACTTTCAATTGCGACCGTTTCGTACGAAATGGACGTTGGACGTCAAAAACTGAGGAAAAATTGCGATGGACGTTTTGTGTGTTCTGTGTGTAAAAGCGTCTGTGTGTAAAAGCGTCTGTGTGTAAAAGCGTCTGTGTGTAAAAGCGTCTGTGTGTAAAAGCGTCTGTGTGTAAAAGCGTCTGTGTGTAAAAGCGTCTGTGTGTAAAAGCGCCTGTGTGTAAAAGCTTCTGTGTGTAAAAGCCTCTGTGTGTTAAAGCTTCTGTGTGTAAAAGCCTCTGTGTGTGAAAGTGTTGTGTGTAAAAGCGTCTGTGTGTAAAAGCGTCTGTGTGTAAAAGCGTCTGTGTGTAAAAGCGTCTGTGTGTAAAAGCGTCTGTGTGTAAAAGCGTTTGTGTGTGAAAGCGTGTGTGCGTGTGTAAAACGTATCTGCGTGTAGAAGCGTCTGTGTGTAAAACCGTCTCTGTGTAAAAGTTTTTGTGTGTAAAAGCGTCTGTGTGTAAAAGCGTTGCGTCTGTGTGTATAAAAGCGTTGCGTCTGTGTGTAAAAGCGTCTGTGTGTAAAAGCGTTTGTGTGTAAAGGCTTTTGTGTGTCAAAGCGTCTGTGTGTCAAAGTGTGTTTGTGTAAAAGCACCATGTGTAAAAGCGTTTGCGTGTAAAAGATTTTGTGTGTACTTTGACCGTTCATAGTGAGCTTCACTGTTCAGTTTGCATGTCTATGCGACAATGATTTTTGCTTGTCAAACGCAGGAGTCGTGGTCTCAGGCTTCGACCAACACATTTTTTGCATTGAATTGTGAGAGTGTGTAGCAGGTTAGTGCATGAAGTTGTACAGATTACCAAGTACCTCTTTCCTGGGCTCAGACGTGGACGTAGAGACAAGATGCATTGTGCACAGAGTGAACATCCATATTCTTATATGTACGCTGAATGTTCGTGAAACAAGTGACGATTGGCAAACGGGTATCTGTAACATTTCTTGCACTTTTCGAGGTTTCTGTAGGGTCTGTCTGTGAGATCTCGAGAATTGCAGTGTTTGTTGACGATGCAGTGGATCTATGTGATGTATAGCACGAAAAACATATATGTGTTGTTTTCATTGAAATGCATGAACAGTGGCAAAAATAATACGGGAATCACTGCACCGTTCAATTTTGTCTGGGCCGCTCGGCAATGGCCGCGTGGAGACCGCCGGAGGATGAGGAAGTGGCATGGGTGTTCGAAGTTGTGGGGTGCAAGCGATCTCATCTTGGAGACATGTCGGAGGATGAGTTCCGATACAAAATTTTGGTGCACAAACATGTCGCATAAAGTATTTGGATATGTAAGTGTGTTCTGCCAGAAAGACCGTGGAGGGAATGTGGAGGGAATCCGTGCAAGGGCGGATGTCTTTGATGAACAAATTCTACGACACATTCTTTCATTTGTGCCTGGGAGCGCTGAATTGGCTCCAAAATATTCTTTGCAACCAGAAACCGGACACTATCTGGTAAAAGCTGGTTGGCCAGTTGTTTTGAAGAAATGTGCCATTGGAAGGAGGCAGAAACCTTCATCTGTGTTTGCAGCTGTGCAGATGATTTCTTCGATGCCCTGGTGCAAATTAATCTGTAGCAGTGTTTGTCCGGAGAGACTGTTCGTGACGAACATGCAAAACCAGTAGCCAACTGTTGTTTGTCTGTAAAGATTTTTTTTTCCATCCTGTAGGGACATCGGAGAAATGCAGTGAAACAGGTGTCATCCTTGCCATCATGATATCGAACTTGCTATTGTGGAATCATTCACAGCATTCTCGCACGGAGTTCTAGGTTCTTTTGGATACCATGGTACGGAGCCTTTGTTTGTGTACTTTTGCATTTGTAGCATTTCCATTGCGACTGTGTTTGCCCACCTTTGTTTGCAACTGAGGTCATCCACGGCATCATGGTGCCGAGCTTATTTTGTATCTCAAAGAGCGGATGCCTTGCATTGGATTGTGCGTTGATCATGGTACTGAGCCTGGTCTTGTACACTTTTGCGATTTTTTAGCATTTCCATTGCAACTATGTTTGCGCACCTTTGTTTGCAACTGAGGTCACCCAGTGGTGCCGCGCTTTGTGAGCGTCTCTGTGTAAAAGTCTCCGTGGAAGCGTCTGTGTGTAAAAGTGTTTGCGTATAAAAGCGTCCGTGTGTACAAGCGTATGTGTGTAAAAGTGTTTGTGTGTAAAAGCGTCTGTGTGTAAAAGGGTCTGTGTGGAAAAGCGTCTGTGTGTAAAAGTGTCTGAGTGTAAAAGCGTCTGTGTGTAAAAGCGTCTGTATGTAAAAGTGTTTGCGTATAAAAGCGTCCGTGTGTACAAGCGTATGTGTGTAAAAGTGTTTGTGTGTAAAAGCGTCCGTGTGTAAAAGGGTCTGTGTGGAAAAGTGTCTGTGTCTGGGTGCAAAAGCGTCTGTGTGTAAAAGCGTTTGTGTGTGAAAGTATGTGTGCGTCTGTAAAAAGGCATCTGCATGTAAAAGCGTATGTGTGTAAAAGTGTCTGTGTATAAAAGCGTCTGTGTGTTAAAGTGTTTTTGTGTAAAAGTCTCTGTGTGGAAATGCGTCTGTGTGTGTGCATGAAAAGCGTTTCTGTGTGAAAGCGTCTGTGTGTAAAAGTGTCTCCGCCAAGTTCGGCGACACGTGTGTGGGAATTACCATAATAAAATGAGATAGCACATGTCATTCGCAGACTCATGGTAC
>CAMXCT020001655.1:34937-51766 GCA_947184155.2 Cladocopium goreaui | reverse complement strand
TTATTTATATACATATAACGTATTTTCTAAGGAATACTCTACTCACAGGTTCAGTTGAACTGGTGCTATTGTCACAGTCAATCAAGTGCCTGTACTGTCATCCGAAATCCATCAACTCAAACCAAGCCTAAAAACTTCAAATGTCATTGGGGACGGTGGGCCTGTACCTGTTGGCACCCTTTTTGGGTCACCCATGTCTTGTCCAATGTTTTGAAGACTTTCCCCAAACCACTTTGACATGTCGAATCACGTTCATAGATTTGGAATGATTTGGACTTTCGTAGGTTCCTCACATATCTCACATGAGCGCTCGATGTGTGATTTCTAGTCGTTCTTGCCATATGTAATGACAAGATCCCTCTTGCAATCTGGGTGCCTGGGCAATCGCTAGATGTCGCTAGTCTGTCTATATATATATATAGCATCTGAAACGCGAAGCAAATCGATCAAAACTGGCCCCGGATCCACATGAGATGTTTTGGAAGCCCAATATTAATCAAGGATCTATTGTAGAGGGCACCTTGAAAAACAACTACATTTCATTGGTCTTCATTGAATTGGGTTGGCAACACTATCCTGTTGGTGACTTCATAAGCCACGCAGTTCCTTTCTGGTATAGTTCAGGTTTGATGAACTCTTTTGCGAGTGTGATAAAGGGTGACTATACTTCATGAGTTTTTGCTGAAGGCCGGCACATGGTCAGGAGGTGTGGGAAACAAAAACAAATAAATATTATATAGACAAAAAACCCTTCAGCGATGATAAATAAATGCAGAAATGAATCACTTGTCACATCGTTTCATGGGCAATAAATCACCCGAAAATTACTATCCAAGAATAGTGGGAAACAAGACAACATCCAAGCCTTTCCCTCTGGCTCACAAAAAACCACCTCTCTTCAACCCAAAGACCTCAGCCCGGCCTCATCTAGCTTTCCCAGCTTTTCCAGGACAACAGCAAGGTGACTGATCGACTGCAGCGTCTCGGGATGGTCGGCACCGAGTTGTGTTTCTCGCCCCGCGAGGGCTTTGCGCTGCAGCTCCTCCGCCTGGCGGCCCAAGTTCCGACAGGTGGCGTGGGCATATAATCCAAAGTCTCACGTCCTGCAACTGATTTAAGAAATGTCCTCCACAGTTCTTGGACTTAAAGAAAAAGGTGCCTGTCAAACACGCCCTGTATTCATTGCGGTACGCAAATTCACATATCAATCTCAATTCCGTAGTTTTGGTGGGTTGCCAATGTCAACCAGGAAATGATTGGGAACAGCTTCTTGGATGAGGATCGCCGAGATGCATCGAGATGCGCCCCTTCATTTGCATTTCATTAATTTGCCCGAATTTTTGGGTTGTCAGTTTCAACTGAAAGTAACAATTTTGCGAATGGGGGTCCAGCCATGTCCTACTTTCATTCGCGTGAATAAATGTTCACTAGTTCGCCCAAAAATCATCCAACAATACCGGGAAACAAAAAAAAATCCAGGCCTCATGCAGAGGGCACCCTGCAAATAAAAACATCTAATTACTTCATTGGTCTTCATTTACTTGGGTTGGCATCACTATGCTGTCGGTTCTCCAGCGTGACTTCACAAGCCATGCGGTTCCCTTCTGCTATGGTGAATCTTGAAAAGTCTTCAGACGTGACGTGGCGAACTCTCTTGAAGGGCTGAAGGGTGACTATACTTCATGAGTTTTTGCTGAAGGCGGGCACATGGTCAGGAGGTGTGGGAAACAAAAGCAAATAAGTATAATATAAACAAAAATCACTTCAACAAATGATAAATGAATGCATAAATGAATCATTTGTCACACCGGGAAACAAGGCAACATCCAAGCCTTTCCCTCTGGCTCAAGGAAGACCACCTCTCTTCAACCCAAAGACCTCAGCCCGGCCTCATCTAGCTTTCCCTGCTCTTCCAGGACAACAGCAAGGTGACTGATCGACTCAAGCGTCTTGGGATGGTCGGCACCGAGTTGTGTTTCTCGCCCCGCGAGGGCTGTGCGCTGCAGCTCCTCCGCCTGGCGGCCCGAGATCCGACAGGTGGCGTGGGCATATAATCCAAAGCCTCACGGCCTGGAAAGGGGGAAAAGGCGCACAATGTCCTCCACAGTGTTTGGACTTAAAGAAAAAGGTGCTTGTCAAGCACGCCCTGTATTCATTGCGGTGCGCAAACTCACATATCAATCTCAATTCCGTAGTTTTGGTGGGTTGCCAATTTCAACCAGGGAATGATTGGGAACAGCTTCTTGGATGAGGATCGCCGAGATGCATCGAGATGCGCCTTTTCATTTGCATTTCATTAACTTGCCCGAATTTTTGGATTGTCAGTTTCAACTGAAAGTGTTCGCCCAAAAATCATCCAACAATACCGGGAAACAAAAAAAAATCCAGGCCTCATGCAGAGGGCACCCTGCAAATAAAAACATCTAATTACTTCATTGGTCTTCATTTACTTGGGTTGGCATCACTATGCTGTCGGTTCTCCAGCGTGACTTCACAAGCCATGCAGTTCCCTTCTGCTATGGTGAATCTTGAAAAGTCTTCAGACGTGACGTGGCGAACTCTCTTGAAGGGCTGAAGGGTGACTATACTTCATGAGTTTTTGCTGAAGGCGGGCACATGGTCAGGAGGTGTGGGAAACAAAAGCAAATAAGTATAATATAAACAAAAATCACTTCAACAAATGATAAATGAATGCATAAATGAATCATTTGTCACACCGTTTCATGGGCAATAAATCACCCGAAAATTACTATCCAAGAATAATGGGAAACAAGGCAACATCCAAGCCTTTCCCTCTGGCTCAAGGAAGACCACCTCTCTTCAACCCAAAGACCTCAGCCCGGCCTCATCTAGCTTTCCCTTCTGCTGCAGGACAACAGCAAGGTGACTGATCGACGTCAGCGTCTCGGGATGGTCGGCACCGAGTTGTGTTTCTCGCCCCGCGAGGGCTTTGCGCTGCAGCTCCTCCGCCTGGCGGCCCGAGATCCGACAGGTGGCGTGGGCATAAAATCCAAAGCCTCACGGCCAGGAAAGGGGGAAAAGGCGCACAATGTCCTCCACAGTGTTTGGACTTAAAGAAAAAGGTGCTTGTCAAGCACGCCCTGTATTCATTGCGGTATGCAAACTCACATATCAATCTCAATTCCGTAGTTTTGGTGGGTTGCCAATTTCAACCAGGAAATGATTGGGAACAGCTTTTTGGATGAGGATTGCCGAGAATTTGCATTTCATTAATTTGATACATGCGTATATTACATTCGCTCGGACTTGTAGGGTTGTCAATTTCGACTATGAAATTAACAGTTTCGTAGTACTAATTTCATGTGGCATGGATTTAACTAATTTGCATTAGTAGTTCGCCCGAACGATGAGAATAATCCATATTAATCCAACAGTTGCAAAAAGAGAAAAACATTGGGCCTAATGCCCTAGTGAAACATACAGAAAGGCCACCTCTCACCCCAAAGACCCCCGCCCGGCCTCAGCCAGCTTCCCCTGCTGCCGCAGAAGCAGCGCCAGGATGTTCATGGAGGTGAGCGTCCGTGGGTGATTCGCACCGAGGTGCGCTTCGTGCCCTGCAAGAGCTCGGCGGTTGAGGGCCTCCGCCTGGCATCTCAGAGATGCCGGAGATGCCATACTTTCATTCAGCATGCGCCTATATATGCTATAGGCCTCATTTGCATTCATTTGCAGGAATTCACCCAAAAGATTTGACAGCTTTGCCATATTTTCATTTTGCCAATTACAACTATGAAATGTGGATGAAGGTCCCAACGATGTATTACGCCCAAAAAAGGTAATCCAGCAATATTGGGAAATTGACAAGAAAAAATCCAGGCCTCAGGCCTTGGCCACAACAAAAAATATGCCCCTGAAAAACGTCCTCCAGGAAGGTCACCTCTCACCCCAAAGACCTCAGCCCCGCCTCAGCCAGCTTTCCCCGCTCCCGCAGGAGCAGCGCCAGGCTGTCCATGGAGTTGAGCGTCCCTGGGTGATTCGCACCGAGGTGCGCTTCGTGCCCTGCAAGAGTTCGGCGGTTGAGGGCCTCCGCCTGGCATCTCAGAGATGCCGGAGATGCCATACTTTCATTCAGAATGCGCCTATATATGCTATAGGCTATAGGCTTCATTTGCATTCATTTGCAGGAATTCACCCGAAAGATTTGACAATTTTGCCATATTTTCATTTTGCCAATTACAACTATGAAATGTGGATGGAGGTCCCAACAATGTATTACGCCCAAGAAAGCAATCCAACCAATATTGGGAAATCGAGAAGAAAGAATCCAGGCCTCAGGCCTTGGCCACCAAAAAAAATATGCCCCTGAAAAACTTCCTCCAGGAAGGTCACCACCTCTCTTCACGAAAGACCTCAGCCCCGCCTCAGCCAGCTTTCCCCGCTCCCGCAGAAGCGCTGCAAGGCTGATCATGGAGGTGAGCGTGTCCGGGTGATTCGCACCGAGGTGCGCTTCGCGCCCTGCAAGAGCTCGGCGGTTGAGGGCCTCCGCCTGGCATCTCAGAGATGCCGGAGATGCCATACTTTCATTCAGCATGCGCCTATATATGCTATAGGCCTCATTTGCATTCATTTGCAGGAATTCACCCGAAAGATTTGACAGTTTTGCCATATTTTCATTTTGCCAATTACAACTATGAAATGTGGATGGAGGTCCCAACAATGTATTACGCCCAAGAAAGCAATCCAACCAATATTGGGAAATCGAAAAGAAAGAATCCAGGCCTCAGGCCTTGGCCACAGAAAAAAATATGCCCCTGAAAAACTTCCTCCAGGAAGGTCACCACCTCTCTTCACGAAAGACCTCAGCCCCGCCTCAGCCAGCTTTCCCCGCTCCCGCAGAAGCGCTGCAAGGCTGATCATGGAGGTGAGCGTGTCCGGGTGATTCGCACCGAGGTGCGCTTCCCACCCTGCAAGAGCTCGGCGGTGCAGGGCCTCCGCCTGGCGTCTCGGGATGGCACCGGTGGTGTGGGGCCCCAGGCCAGGATCCGCCTGCGAGTACCGTGTGGAAAGGGAAGAAAGGTGGGCAACGGCCTTGAGTTTGGACTGATGAAAAAGATGTCAAGTACAATTGTACCATGTAAAATGCACACTTAATTCAAAACTTGAAGAATAAAACGCAAAGTTCGACGAGTTGACATTTCAACATGATTTGGATGTGCGTCATCGTCGTTCCAATCTTCCGTTTGCAAATAAACTCCAACCTCAGGGTGCATCTGTTCTGTGATGTTTTGCAAAAACGCTTTGACAGACATCTCAGACTGAAACTTGCAACGCGGCATCTGTTCTTTGCAAACATCTTTTGCTAAACTTTGACATGTCCATGTTTTGGCCATACATGACGTGATTTGAGATGATTTGAGATGATTTGCGTAAAATTGACATGTTCATTTTTCATGCATCATCGCACTTATATAGATGACAAAATTTTGAGATTATCTGAAAATGCGTTGATTGTTTCCCTGCATTTTTCTCAACTTTTCCCAACACAAAATGCGGCACCATCCACCCGCCACGGTGACTGCAGCACAGCACATCAGCGGCGCCTCGCTGAACTTCCCCAGGCACCGCAGCACCGACGCCAAGTTGTTCACCGCGATGAGCGTCTCGCGGTGCTCGGGGCCCAGCTGCCGCTCCCGGGCCTCCAGGAATCGGCGCCGCAGCGGCTCGGCCTCCGCGAAGGCGCCGCGGGCCACCAGCACGTACGCGAGCCTCGGCCATGGATCGCCACGGGAGCCGAAAAGTTCCCACGGCTTCGTGGAGGAGAAGAGGGCACTGTTTTTACTATTTGTGGTTTCGTGGCATATTTTTGGATCCAAATCTCTGGTGAGAAAACGAGATTCTGGGATTCGAATTATTTTGATTTCACTTGAGCAGTTGCTATAGGCTATACTTATTGATACTATTTGATGCTTGTTGTAAATACTGTTGCCTACTGCAATCTACAGCTTTCACTTTGCAGCTCTCTAACATCTCTGGATGCAAATCTCTGGTGACAAGACAATACAGTTCTTGACTCAACAATACATGTTTGCTAATGTGTTCGTCTCTTTGGAGGGACTGAGGTCCGCACCGATGCAGTGCCAAAAGCGCCAAACGGTGCTCAGGGCCCAATCTTCTGGCTGTGGCATCTGCACGGCACCGCAGCCTTGGTCCATGATGATGCCTATCACATGGCTGTGCCTATCACATGGCAATGCGGTGGTCGACCATGTCACCAACATGGAAGACAAATCAAGTTCAAGAGAATGGCCAACGGTACGCAAAATCGTCAAGGTGTGGGACGGCTCCCGGCTTCAGTCAGAAGCTGGCTACTGGGCTGCATGGTCCCTGCTTTGCGGGATCTTCAACCATATGTTTTTACGCGTGAGGGCGGGGGGGCAGGTTTTCCGAAATTGGCAGACGTTTGTCCTAAATGGAGCGGGTAATTCAAGTCAACTCATAGCATAGTCAATAGACATGGCATAGACGAATATAGCCGATAGATACTATAAAACTCGAAGTGGGCCGTACTCAAGAAATCTCAAAGGAAGTGTCGTGCGTGCACTCCTGAGAGAGCTTCAAAGTTCCAGATCCTTAGCCACGCCTCCTCCACATCTTAAAGTGAATGTTCAGGTGGCAAGATCAAACATCAAGCGATTCTGCTCCATGCCTTTACTCCCTGATACTTTCAAGTGCAGAACAAGGCCCGAGCCAGGACAAAACGATGGTTTTATGTTGTGGTGTACCTTTCCAGATGTGGAATGCCAAACAGAGCTGAAGCTTTACGCTTTCTATTTGGTATCCTGTATCCTGCCACGACCATTATACTTTAACCCACAGGAGAGGTTCCGTAAACTTGCCAGGGCGCGACATGACCAGTGATCCCGGGAGAAGGAAAGGCACAATGAGAGCAAGAGAGCAGCTGAAACAGTCGCAGGGCTGCATCAAAAACACTTGAAACGTTTGAAATCATGCTGGTTCTGGTCCAAATCGCTCGAAGGGGCCAGTGTGCAGCTCGAACTTGAGAATTCATCAAAAGCCAAAAACTTGTCAGCCCTCTGGATCATTTTCCAATAGAAGTTTGAACTCGCCCCACCTGCTTTAATTCTACTGGACGAATCCTAACTCCTGGATATGGCAAGCTCAAAGGAACAAAAACCTGGATTGAACAGCCATAACCCTGGATGGCAAGCTGACTCAAGACCCAAGCTCCAAGCCCCTGAAAGCAGCCAGGCTTCGTGTCCAGCAGCACTGCGCTGGCGTGGCCCACTTCGTCCTCTGTTTCCACCCTGATCACCACGCACTGCCTCTCTGGCTGACCAGGTTCATTCAGCAACTTGTCTGCCAGATTCCTGCGCCACAGGGCTTAAAAGCAACGTCTAAATGGCGTGTTCAACAGATTTCGAAGCACTCAGGGACTGGGCCCCTGGCACGCCGGGAGGCTTGCCCTGGCCCCGCAGAGCAAAGATGAGTCACAAGCCAAATGCTGCAGAAAATGTCCACACAAGATCGGGCAAAGCATGCTACCAGCCTCCTTCTGCATCTCCGGCGTCTGTTGAACCGAAACATCGTAGCATATGGCAGAGTTTGCCAAGAGTGGAATACAGTAAGCCACACGGGAAGCGTACTCCTGCATGACTGGATCTAGGTCTGTTAATCTGCAAATACTGGTACTGACCATGTGCACATCCAAAAATTGAACCAAAAATGTGGACAAGAAATGCGGCACCTAAGAAAGGCACACTCTCCTCGTCCGCGGCCTCACGGCCTTTCGATTCAACGTCCCTCTTATGCATATTCCGATAGTTATTGTCAATCAGCGTGGCCACGTCTGGCCATTCATCCGGCGCCCTTCTGACACTGTAAACGCCTCGTCAGAGTTGTTTGCAGTGGACAGAAAGGTCTGCAAATGCTCACGGTTTGTCAGCTTTGATGAATGACCTTGCCTTGTCCCCACCACGCATTGGCCTTCGGACCGCTGGTGAGCAAAGAGGCCTTTGGATGCTCAAGGCCGTGGCCATCGGCAAGGTGAGCGGGCACAAAAACACATGACATCACATGACATGATGATTGGCAACTGAGTGCAGCACGAAGACTTCAACGGCTTTCTTCTGTGGAGCCGTAATGTTTCGGAACCCCAACTGGGTCGTGTAATGAAAGAAGCACTCGACTTCGCCACTTCCACTGGACTGAGTCAGGTCCAGGGCATCCTGCCACACCTGCCAGGAGCTGCTGCTGGGGTTGCACTGAGTCTGCTGCGTCACAACGTGGCGTGACGAAACGGGTCTAATGGCGACGGTCGCGTGCCTTGATGCCAGAGCTCTTGTGGATCCAGCACCATTCCGGGGCATAGGGCTCGTAGGCCTCGTGCTCAAAGACACCGCCTCCCTTGTAGTCCTTGAGGAAGTAGTCCCCGAGGCCGGCCTGAGGCATCGAGCTCGCTTCTAGAAACGTGCTAATTGCTTGTCCATGCATCTTACTTTGTCTTACTGGTCATGGTAATACGGTATTGTATCCCCTCCTTTGAATCAGTACAAGAGCTTCCCACAATAAAGACACTGGAAGACGCGCGTCAAACATGTCCACTTTGCTTCGCCCAACACCAGCTGTCAAGTGCAGAGCTCACGAACATCAGAGTTTTATTGGGTGAAAAACGAGCTCAATGGAACTTGTGATTTTGAAGATTTTGAAGAATGGGCCGTCTCTTGAAACCCTGACTATTGAATATTTGAAAAGCGGGCAAGTGTTCAGCACAAGATGGAAGTCCGCTTAGGGTTTTGGCTGCAAGTGTTCCTCAAAGCAGAGATCATTCAAAACTGTCTTGGTTCGATGCGCCTCGGGCACATCAGAAGACTCACCCCCAGCTCTGGCGCCATCCCGCTGCGCCTCTCACATGCTTCAAACGTCGTAAATCGCACGCTTGCAAAAATCTTGCAAAACATCAAGAGTCTCAAGACATCTCAAGACTGTTCCATGGCCGTTGCTGCGATGGAGCTCCAACAAGCAACCTTGTGGTATCAGGTTGGGTGCTTCTTGTCATTTAATAAACCTTCAAAGTTGAAAGGTTGGGTTGAAGCAGCCTCCACTTGAATCTGTCCCAGATCGATGTCAGCCTGCTCAACACTGCATCCACACGGGTCTTGTTCAGAATACATTGAATCCAAATCTAGCAGTGTCCAACTTCGTCGCTGAAGGGCCCTGAAAGCAGCCCTTGTCGATCGCAGGATCTGATTTGGTTTCTTTGATGTTTTTGTACAGAGCTATATAAACTCTTGGCAAAAGTGAAGGGACAGAATGCACCTCCACACTCTAGAGACCATATTCAGATAGCACAAGAATGATTGTCAAACAAAGGAGTGGATGTGCAACACGGCTCGCGAAATCGAAACAGCCACTCAGCCACTCAGCCACTCTGGCAGAGCGGCTGACGCAGCCACTCAGCCACTCAGCCACTCAGCCACTCAGCCACTCAGCCACTCTGAGTGACTGAGTGGCTGAGTGGCTGGAAAGCCATTGGATTGTAAGCAATATTACCCAGACCTAATTTTTCTTAGGTCTGGGCAGTATCCCAAGTGAGGTTTTATGCTAATTTAGGGTTCCTTCCTTTATTCATCCAGGCACTGGGGCATTTATTCTTATGGGTTGAATGGAATCTTAGGCAAATAGGCAAACATCTGTGTTAAAGGGTTGTGAGAAAGAAGTCATTAGTCATTTGTGTTAAAGGGGTTCGCTCTGTGGGTTTCTGCGGATCATCATGGCGAAAGGAATGAGATATTTGGTTATAGTTCCAATGTTTTCATATATATATATATGTTATTATAGAAGTTATATATATATATAGCTAGACACAAACACACCTAAGTTCATATCATCCACCTCTATCATTTCATCATTACCACAGTTCATTTTCACAACATTTCATATCATTTCATCACAGTATCAACACAAAATAAAACCACATATATAATTTCATACATCATCATCCCACATCATTTCTTCATCATCCATCATCACATAAATTCATATCATAAAAATTAATCATAAAATTCCATCATAATATTTTATCATAATATATTATTATAAAAATCCTATTATAAATCGAAATCATTCATGTCTAACATTCCTATGTCCCTATCATAAATTTTCATATATTATGATATGAAAAAATATGGGGTAAAATCGTTTAATTTTTTTTGGTGTAATGGGAATGGTTTTCCAGATTTGTTTCAATTTTGCAATTCTGGTTTCATCATCTTTTAAGTATTCCTCCATCTCTTTGTGTTTTTCCCCTTCTTCCTTTTTGAGTTTTCCTTGTTGGAATGCCTGTCGGTTGTAAGATGTTTGGACAACCTGCATTGTTTCACATTCCGTTGGCAAACGTCGCAGAATACTTCCTTTTGATTATGTACTTTGTTACTCTCCTTTTGTTTGTCCAAGCATTCAATACACATTCTATTCATTCCATTGAACTCGTCACCATTTTTGTTTGTCTTACACTTTGTGCACTTTCTACTCTCCATATTATTATAAGGTAATATCCTTTTCATTTTAAGCGTATTTCCTTATATCATAAAATTTCATATTACCTGATATGAAAATTTATGGGGTTCAAATATAAATTCCTTGTTGTATTCTTTCATACACGTTGTCAAACTTATTCTCGTCAATAATAGTATGTCCAATAGACGGTTCATTGTCTTTGATATACAACAATATGTTTCTTAAACAATCTATAAAGGTTTCATGATTAAAGTTATCATCCATACAATCAGCATCATTAATATTCGTTTCTAACATGCAGAATGCAACAGTAGAATATGACTTGTTATAACATTTTTTCAATCCTTGTCCATAATCTTGGTAATGTATCATTTCTTTATCCCTACCCCCTTAGGGGGGGAGGGGGCAAAAAATTGTAACTTACATTTATGCGGGTTGGTACACGAAAAAATGTAAGTTACATTTTTTGGGGTTGCCAAAAAAAAATCATATTACATTTATTTTTCTTGGAACGCCCATCAATTTAACTTACATTTTTAAGGCTAACTAGTCCAACTTATTGTAATATTACATTTCTGGAACCCTCAATTATCTTGGGAAACCAGAGGATAGATAGGGGGTAGGGGGGGGGGGCAAAAAATGTAACATGGTACGCGGCGCGTGCTAACTTACATTTATTTTGAATGGGGAGGGGGGGGTCTAAAAATGTATGTTGTCCACGCGGCGCGTGTCCAACTTACATTTCTGGCCCCCCACCCCCCCCCCGAAAAACAATGTTTTGGACCCACGCGGGGGGGGTACAACTTACATTTTTTTACCCCCCCCTCCCCCTACAAAAATGTAAGTTACATTTTTTGGCCCCCCCCCGGGTCAACAGGGGGTTAAGGGGGTGGGGATATTTCTTTTTCATTTAATTTTAAATTCATTTTATCATCTGGAAATTCATTAACTAAAGTATTATAAACGTATATTTGAATTGGTTCATCAATATCATCATCGTCACAAGGGTTAATATCAATTTCAATTGAATCAAAATGACTCATTATATTTGAGCAATTTTTACAGGCTACATATTCACAAATTTTATTACCAATACCATCGGTAAAATTATTTTTGAGAATTCATTTTATTGTTGCATATTCACTACATTTACAGCTTAAGATTTTTTGTTTGATGTATTCTTCTTGATTGATTTCACGTTCACCACTTGTATCACTGAATGACAGTTCGCTAATATGTTTATATATATATATAGAGATAATATTCCTTTAAGTAGATTTCCCAGAGAGCGTGCAGAAGGGCACGAATTTGATTTTGGCAAAGGCGGCCACTTGCGGCCACTTGCGGCCACTTGCTCTGGCGGCCACTTGCTCTGGCGGCCACTACTTGCGGCCACTTGCTCTGGCGGCCACTTGCGGCCACTTGCGGCCACTTGCTCTGGCGGCCACTTGCGGCCACTCGATTGGCTGCAAGTGGCTGCAAGTGGTTGCCGATGAAAAGAGAATGCGGGCGGCCACTGGCGGCCACTCGAGTGGCTGCAAGTGGCTGCCGATGAAAAACCAAATGCTGGTGGCCACTGGCGGCCACTCGAGTGGCTGCAAGTGGCTGCAAGTGGCTGCCGCTGAGAAGAGAATGCTGGCGGACACTGGCGGCCACTCGATTGGCTGCAAGTGGCTGCAAGTGGCTTGAGAAGAGAATGCTGGTGGCCACGTGCGGCCACTCGATTGGCTGCAAGTGGCTGCAAGTGGCTGCCGCTGAGAAGAGAATGCTGGCGGACACTGGCGGCCACTCGACTGGCTGCAAGTGGCTGCAAGTGGCTGCCGATGAGAAGAAAATGCTGGTGGCCACTGGCGGCCACTCGATTGGCCGCAAGTGGGTGCAAGTGGCTGCCGATGAGAAGAGAATGATGGCGGCCACTGGCGGCCACTGGCGACCACTCGAGTGGCTGCAAGTGGCTGCAAGTGGCTGCAGGTGTGAGTGAAACTATATTTTTCACCATTCATCCTCTCTTGGGCGGAGAATATTGGGAATTTTCCGTTAACGTTGTGGGTCTTTCCCTGTCGTTCCAAGTCTCTTTTTTTCGTTGCAGCGTTGTCCTCCTCTTTTAATAAGTCCTTCCTCTTAATTGCCTCTCCTTCCATTTCATTGGAACTCGTGCGTTTTCATTGTGGGTCTTTCCCTGTCGTTCCGAGTCTCTTTTTTTTCGTTGCAGCGTTGTCCTCCTCTTTTAATAAGTCCTTCCTCTTAATTGCTTCTCCTTCCTTTTTGTTTGAACTCCTGCGTTTTCGTTGTGGGTCTTTCCCTGTCGTTCCAAGTCTCTTTTTTCCCCACCTGCCAGGTGAGGGTTGTTAGATTTTATGTCAGTTGCCTCCTCCTGCCTCGTCCTCCTCCTCCTCTCCTCCTCGTCCTCCTCGTCCTCCTTGTCATCCTTGTCGTCCTTGTCGTCCTCCTCGTCGTCCTCCTCGTCGTCCTCCTCGTCCAACTGCGACCCGCGATCCACAGTGTTCTCTGTCGGACCTCAACCACGACCATCCACGCCCAGTGTTCCCTGCCGGACCTCAACCACGACCATCCACGCCCAGTGTTCCCTGCCGGACCTCAACCACGACCATCCACGGCCAGTGTTCCCTGCCGGACCTCAACCGCGAGTATCCACGCCAAGTGTTCCCTGCCGGACCTCATGTAGGAAGATATGGGACAAAGAATGTGCAGAAGGAAGTTAGAAAGAATGTCAGAAAGAATGTCAGAAGATATGCCAGAAGATATGCCAGATAGAATGCCAAATAGAATGCCAGATAGAATGCCAGATAGAATGCCAGAAGATATGTCAGAATATATGACAGAAGATATGCCAGTTAGAATGCCAGATAATATGCCAGAAGATATGCCAGATAGAATGCCAGATAGAATGCCAGAAGATTTGCCAGATAGAATGCCAGAAGATATGCCAGAAGATATGCCAGATCATATGCCAGAAGATATGCCAGAAGATATGCCAGAAGATATGCCAGAAGATATGTCAGAATATATGCCAGAAGATATGTCAGATAGAATGCCAAAAGATATGTCAGAATATATGCCAGAAGATATGCCAGATAGAATGCCAGATTGAATGCCAGAAGATATGTCAGATAGAGTGCCAGAAGATATGCCAGATAGAATGGCAGAAGATTTGCCAGATAGAATGCCAGAAGATATGCCAGAAGATATGCCAGATCATATGCCAGAAGATATGCCAGATAGAATGCCAAATAGAATGTCAGAAGATATGTCAGATAGAATGCCAGAAGATTTGCCAGTAAGAAAATGTATAAATGTCATGGTGGGGATCACACGAAGTAAAGTAATTTTTTCGTTGCAGCCTTGTCCTCCTCTTTTAATAAGTCCTTCCTCTTAATTGCTTCTCCTTCCTTTTTGTTTGAACTCGTGCGTTTTCGTTGTGGGTCTTTCCCTGTCGTTCCAAGTCTCTTTCTTTTTTTCGTTGCAGCGTTGTCCTCCTCTTTTAATAAGTCCTTCCTCTTAATTGCTTCTCCTTCCTTTTTGTTTGAACTCCTGCGTTTTCGTTGTGGGTCTTTCCCTGTCGTTCCAAGTCTCTTTTTTTTCGTTGCAGCGTTGTCCGCTTCTTTTAATAAGTCCTTCCTCTTAATTGCTTCTCCTTCCTTTTCGTTTAAACTCGTGCGTTTTCGTTGTGGGTCTTTCCCTGTCGTTCCAAGTCTCTTTTTTTCGTTGCAGCGTTGTCCTCCTCTTTTAATAAGTCCTTCCTCTTAATTGCTCCTCCTTCCTTTTCGTTGGAACTCGTGCGTTTTCGTTGTGGGTCTTTCCCTGTCGTTCCAAGTCTCTTTTTTTTCGTTGCAGCGTTGTCCTCCTCCTTTATTAAGTCTTTCCTCTTAATTGCCTCTCCTTCATTTTTGTTTGAACTCGTGCGTTTTCGTTGTGGGTCTTTCCCTGTCGTTCCAAGTCTCTTTTTTTCGTTGCAGCGTTGTCCTCCTCTTTTAATAAGTCCTTCCTCTCAATTGCCTCTCCTTCCTTTTCATTGGAACTCGTGCGTTTTCGTTGTGGGTCTTTCCCTGTCGTTCCAAGTCTCTTACTTTTTTTCGTTGCAGCGTTGTCCGCTTCTTTTAATAAGTCCTTCCTCTTAATTGCTTCTCCTTCCTTTTTGTTTGAACTCGTGCGTTTTCGTTGTGGGTCTTTCCCTGTCGTTCCAGGTCTCTTTTTTTTCGTTGCAGCGTTGTCCGCTTCTTTTAATAAGTCCTTCCTCCTAATTGCTTCTCCTTCCTTTTCGTTTAAACTCGTGCGTTTTCGTTGTGGGTCTTTCCCTGTCGTTCCAAGTCTCTTATTTTTCGTTGCAGCGTTGTTCTCCTCTTTTAATAAGTCTTTCCTCTTAATTGCTTCTCCTTCCTTTTCGTTTAAACTCGTGCGTTTTCGTTGTGGGTCTTTCCCTGTCGTTCCAAGTCTCTTATTTTTTTCGTTGCAGCGTTGTCCGCTTCTTTTAATAAGTCCTTCCTCTTAATTGCTTCTCCTTCCTTTTTGTTTGAACTCGTGCGTTTTCGTTGTGGGTCTTTCCCTGTCGTTCCAAGTCTCTTTTTTTTTTTCGTTGCAGCCTTGTCCTCCTCTTTTAATAAGTCTCTTCTCTTAATTGCTTCTCCTTCCTTTTCGTTTAAACTCGTGCGTTTTCGTTGTGGGTCTTTCCCTGTCGTTCCGAGTGTGGGTTAGCCGCGGAAAATGTGGAAAAGTTTCCGTGGGTTAGCCGCGGAAAATGTGGAAAAGTTTCCGTGGGAGGATGTCAGGCGGCCACTTGCGGCCACTCGAGTGGCTGCAAGTGGCTGCAAGTGGCTGCCGGTGACAAGAGAATGCTGGCGGCCACTTGCGGCCACTTGCGGCCACTCGAGTGGCTGCAAGTGGCGGCAAGTGGCTGCCGGTGACAAGAGAATGGTGGCGGCCACTTGCGGCCACTTGCGGCCACTCGAGTGGCTGCAAGTGGCGGCAAGTGGCTGCCGGTGACAAGAGAATGGTGGCGGCCACTTGCGGCCACTTGCGGCCACTTGCGGCCACTTGCGGCCACTCGAGTGGCTGCAAGTGGCTGCCATTTCCAAAATCAAATTACGCGCCTCCTGCGTGCTCAATGAGATTTCCTATAAATGGTAATTTAGATGTTCAGCAATTCATGCCTCAATAGTGGTCTGTTGTATCCTTCTAATGTATAATATGTTTGATTCAAAATGGACTCTACTGTATACTCACCTTTCAAAAAGTGTGAGGTTCTCTCCTTCTCCGTTGTTGCTTTCTTCCTTTTGATTTTTACTTTGTCTCCCACAGATAGTTCAGGATAGAACCTCTGTTTCTTTGCTTTCATTGCAATGTTTAATCTTGACTTGAATTCATTGTCTTTATCTCTGGCTTTATACGGTGTTTGACCAGTAGCGGAAAGCACATCTTTTTTATTGTAAGTTAACATAATTTCATCTATGTAGCCTATCCATTGTATATTCGTTCTTTATTTTTTCATCGTTCTCAACTCTTTTGCATAATTTGTCTTTAACAGTTTTTATAAACCGCTCGGCAAAAGCAGGGTGGCCTCTTGTCCTATACAATTCAATGCCTTCGCTTTCTACATATGCTTGGAATTCACCACTTGCTATAGCTTTCTCGTCGTCGGTGTATATGATTTCAGGTTTCTTGCCCATCTTCTCTATCGCTTTCTTTGTTCCTTGAATAACACTGCCTGTCTCTTTCCTTCTTACTGGGACTACGATAGCATACTTACTCAAACAATCAATACAGACTAATCCAACTCTGTATCTTTGTTTTACCTTTAATTTTTTGAGAAATAAAGAATATATCAACTTGGTATCTATGATTGTTATGTGGAGCAACAAAGCTGTTATAGCCTCTCGGGTTCATTTTTATCTCTACACTCTTTTTGAAAAAATATTCAACATCTTTCATAGTAATAGATTTGTTTTTCTCTCTTGCATCCTTCAAAGTAGTGTTTTTGGAACCTGTTTTATCGAAATATATGTTTCCTATGATTTCTTGTTTATCCATTTCAATATTTTATTAAGTTTATTATTTTGAAAAAACCTAATGTGAAGAAGAATTGCAGTGGCAACAATAAGCCTCGCAGTTGTCAATAGAATGGCACAGTCCATTATCAACTCTCTGTGCCGTAACGTTACTTGACAATTTGCCACCTCTGGTATCAAGATAAAATTTAACTCCACAGTTTGCACAACAACCCTTGAACATCTTCAAACATGTTCATCAATGTATTCATCAACTATTTCTCTTGCTCCTTTTCTGTTTTGTCCTTTGTAACCTTCAACCTTGTTTTT
>CAMXCT020001655.1:0-34837 GCA_947184155.2 Cladocopium goreaui | reverse complement strand
CTGCCAGAGTGGCTGGAGCAGCTAGTCAGTCACTGCCAGAGTGGAGCAGCCACTCAGCCACTCTGCCAGAGTGGCTGATGCAGCCACTCAGCCACTCCAGCCACTGCCACAGTCGCTGCCAGAGTGGCTGGAGCAGCCACTCAGCCACTCAGCCACTCTGCCACAGTCGCTGGAGCAGCCACTCGGCCACTCAGTCACTCAGAGTGGCTGAGTGGCTGAGTGGCTGCGTCAGCCACTCTGCCAGAGTGGCTGAGTGGCTGATGTGAAAATTTCCGCCATTGCGCGTTCAATCAAACAAAGCAACTGTGCCCAGATGAGCCTCGATCTCCACTTTGGTTGCCGGCCCTTCCCTTGATGCGGAGGGCTGGTCCATCTGCGCCTTGCAGGAAAGGCATCTGCGAAACTGAGACAACCTTTTTGACTTGCAAAAAGATGGGCAAGCTGCATCAATCGTTGACATGTTTCCAAGTTGCAACTGAACGCTGCAGGAATTCATGCAAAAAAGTCATTCATATGTCATTCACTGCCGTTTCTTGCCTCCTCTGTCTGGGCTGCCAGAGGGCTATCGAAGTTACTTGCCGCGAATGGCGACATGTCCTCCAAACAACCGACCGCCAGTGAACTTGTTGGAAACAAATAGATTTGACCTGATTTGAATATATGTAATGATGAATCAAGGTGTACCGGTGTAATATCTCATTAAATCTTGACACTTTTTGGGGTGTTATTTCTGAGGTGGCCATGGTTTGTATGACTTCAGGCTTCGGGATCAAAACAAAAACATGTTGTCCGTCCATGTCGTAAGTAAAGCCAAACCCATCACTGTCAGACTGGGATATCTCGAACCTGACTGGAATTCCTTGTCTCCCGCCTCCGCCTGGGAAGTTCTAGCACCAATACAGCAGCCCATCGTGAAGACCTCAATGCTTTGCCAAAATCAAGGACCAGCACCGGGTTTCTCATCAAATGCTGAATTTTCTCAAGAATTTGGTCGGGCTGCCGAGTCAGGCTTCACATTGCGCAGGAAGCACACCCAAGACATGCCCCAAGCAATGCTCAAAGCTCAAAAATGCTTAAAAGATCACGTCACCCTGCGCATGTGAAATCTGTGCATCTTCCACACTCGTTGTCAACAACAGGGCTGTGATTCTCACACTGAATCGTTCAGTCGATCTTTCCAACACGGCCTTGTGCATAACCACCTATTCTGTAGAATCCGTTCTGGGCACCCCTGGCTGACACAGGGACCGGAAGGCCCGTGCAATGGCAAAAGGCGCGCTTGGCAGTGCAAGTTGATTGACTTCTGGATCCAAAAAATGTTGAGGCTTTGAAGGGGGAAATCCCCACCAGCGCAAGTGTCTGACTTCCTTAAATCTGCTGGCTAACCGGCGATGCAGCAGTCAATCGAACGGGAAAAAAAGGACTGCTATGTAGAGTCTGTTCCATTCACATGGCTTGTTAAAGTTGATGCAAGAGCGCGTGTGGTGGAGTGTGTGCAACCCATGTGACACCTAACTTGCACCCAGCACACAACTTGTAGAGACTCATGTGATTTGGACTTCTGACTTCTGCTTGGTTGCCACTGGGTTCCCTCAGTGCATGCGTCTGTCAATGTCTATCAATGTGATTCCAACTGGCTTTGTCAGTAGATTGCGTAGATCATCATTGTCAATCGAACATGTGCAATGCGACTGTAGGGTGCAAGCTTCTGTCAGGCTGCTGAAAATGCTGCGGCGCATCGTCTGCAAAGTGAAGATTTTTCTGGCCATTGCAATGTTGGTAACTTCCTCCTGAAGTGATGCTCTTCCTTGGCTCTTTGAGTTTTTCCAAAGTATTCAACTCCGAAGATTTTTCCGACGGCGTCTCTTTTTGATGACTCGGGGCTCACGACCTCAGATGCTGCGCCGCTTTCGGGCACTCAAGGTGAGGAGATCAACGCGTCGAGTTCCCCATCAGCCTCGCGCCGTCATTCTCATGGACCGAATTTGGCACAGTTGGGTGTGACCCAAAACTTCTTTCCTTTGCTAGTCAGCAACCCATTACCCTTTGCTAACCTTTGCTACGCATGCTACGCTATGCCGCCCTATACAGTGCGCTTGGATGAAGCTGAAATACCATCCCAATGGATCCACCATTTCCATGGCCGCCATTTTGGCAGATTCAATCCCATGGCTGGTCGGAAACTCCCATGTTTTCCAAGTTGTCAGCAGCTCATGTCCCAGGCGTCTCCCAGAGCACCACCCAGGCTTTGGCCAACATGGACAGTCACAGCCCAAAGCATGTTGAACGATGGAGCTAAGCATCCCAAGTATGGATGGAAGATGGAAAATATGAGTCAAACCACTAACCAGTTAACAATTGCAGCGTTTTTTCGCCCTCGAATAGACAGGAAGAAAAATACCCCTGCAATTTAAAGGGTGGTTAGCCACCTCAAAAAACGAGATAAGACTGTAAGACTCGAGTGATCTGTTCCCATACATTTGGCACTGGATCGAACAGGCGAACAAGTCGATCTTTGTGGCCTCTACACAGGCGCCTCCATGACCGCATCTGAGTTTCCTCCTGGTGGCGTGAAACTGCAGAGACTTGGTCGCTTGGTTCGGTGGGAGGCGATCGTTTCTTGTCGTGAAAATATCAAAACTAAAGTAGTTGTGTGTCTTATCGGGTACGCTCGTAACATGTACAAACTGCCCTAAGCAAAATATGTTTAATCTGTTCTAGTCACTGGCCTTGATAAATTGCCCAAAATAATAGTTTTGGGAGCCTATCGATTATTGGGTCTTAAAAGGTGGTCCTAAATAGGTTCCATATCTCCAGGCTGAGGCTGCATTTTGAAATGATTTTGCAGGTTCGGGATATACAGCAAGATCCAAGTGAAAAAGTCAGAAGCCCTGAAAATGATTTTGAATATGTGTCGGACAGTTTATTCTTCATCCCAGAAAACAAGGCACGAGCTCATTCGGGGGGGCCTTTGTTTCACAAGGCAGACGAGCATTTTGCATGCAGAATGTCTCTGTCAAAAGGGCTTTCAAAGTTCAGAGCGTCTTTTCCAAAACTTGGACGAACAAAACAAGGGGTTGACATTGAGAACATCTGCCATCATCTATTTCAGGGGCAATATATATGTCAAACAAAAAGGATTCAATGTTGACAAAATCTTTGACAGAAAAGGGTCCATGTGGGGAGCATCATGTGAAACAAGAAAAGGTTTCGCATTAAGAACAGTTGTCACAAAAGGCATCCATGTGGGGGCATTGTGTCAAACAAAAAAAGTTCAATGTCGACAACATCTTTGACATGAAAGGCATTGGTTTTGGGGGCATCAGGTTTCAACAAAAAATAGGTTTCACGCGGAGAATTAAAAAGTCTTTGCTGAAAGGCATCCATGTCGGGTGCATTTTGCTTTAAAAGAACTGGCTTCACATTGAGAACATCTTTCATAAAGGCATCCATTTTGGGGGCATTGTGTCAAACAAAAAAAGTTCAATGTCGACAACATCTTTGACATGAAAGGCATTGGTTTTGGGGGCGTCAGGTTTCAACAAAAAATAGGTTTCACGCGGAGAATTAAAAAGTCTTTGCTGAAAGGCATCCATTTCGGGGGCATTTTGCTTTAAAAGAACTGGCTTCACATTGAGAACATCTTTCATAAAGGCATCCATTTTGGGGGCATTGTGTCAAACAAAACAAGTTCAATGTCGACAACATCTTTGACATGAAAGGCATTGGTTTTGGGGGCATCAGGTTTCAACACAAAATAGGTTTCACGCTGAGAATTAAAGTCTTTGCTGAAAGGCATCCATTTCGGGGGCATTTTGCTTTAAAAGAACTGGCTTCACATTGAGAACATCTTTCATAAAGGCATCCATTTTGGGGGCATTGTGTCAAACAAAAAAGGTTCAATGTTCACAACATCTTTGACATGAAAGGCATTGGTTTTGGGGGCATCAAGTTTCAACAAAAAATAGGTTTCACGCTGAGAATTAAAAAGTCTTTGCTGAAAGGCATCCATGTCGGGTGCATTTTGCTTTAAAAGAACTGGTTTCACATTGAGAACATCTTTCATAAAGGCATCCATTTTGGGGGCATTGTGTCAAACAAAAAAGGTTCAATGTTGACAACATCTTTGACATGAAAGGCATTGGTTTTGGGGGGCATCAGGTTTCAACAAAAAATAGGTTTCACGCTGAGAATTAAAAAGTCTTTGCTGAAAGGCATCCATTTCGGGTGCATTCTGTTTCAGGCAAAACAGGTTTCAATGTTGAGAACATGCCTGTCAGAGAATGCATTCATTTCGGGGCGATAGTCCTGTACAAAAAAGTGGTGTCTTCGGTCATGAAGGGCATCCAGTTGGGGGCACTATGATTCAGCCAAAACGGGCTTTAATGTTGAGACCATGTCTGCCATGAAAGGCATCCCTCATCCATTTTTGGGGCGCGAGCTTTCCACGCAAAAAATGTTTCAATGTTGAAGATGTCTTCACAGTTGGGGGCTGGGGGCCAGTAGATTTTCACAAACATGGGCCACCTTACGGCAATCACATGCAAGATCAATCATCAAAAATTGTGGATCTCCACTTCACATTCCAGTCAACTAGACTGTTTTCAGATGAAACCACCGAAATCCCTGCGCTGGCACCCTGCAAAATGGAAGTCACCCTCATGATCTACGTCGATTGCAAATCCAAATATGTCCGAATGGTGACCACATTCCAAAGCCAGAGCAAGACCGAGAGATCATGTTTGAAGGTTGATCAATGCTCTTGGGTGCAACTCCACCAACCTCATGAGATTCAGCAGCCTATGCCCTACTTCCAGGTCCATCCCACTTCGTCTCCTGCCAAAGGAACAGCGGCCTCTTGATCCGCCATGGCCCGGCGCCACATCACAGGCTCAAAAGCGCTGCCGGACTAGTGGATGAAGTGGATTTTAAGATGTTTAAGGCACAAAACTTCTGGATGTCTTGACTAATTATTTACAAATCCTGACATGCATGACCGGCTGGGGTATAGCTGTTAACAACCATGTTGGATGTAGGAAATTTTGGGCTCCACAGGCACGTCCTGACCCCAAAGTTTCACTCATAACTAAGCCTCTTCCAAGGAGGAAACAAATCAGGTTTTAAGTCGGAGGAGAAACCCCGGCCCAAAAAAGTTTGAAGATGTTTCAAAATTCATTGGGAACCAATTCCGGGTCTTATCGACACGTGGATATAAAGGAAGTTTGGCACATGAACAGAGTAGGTTGGCCAAGAAAGTTACAGGCACTCACTGCCTCACTGGCTTGACGAGAGATCAGTTGCTGGATGTTGCTGGCAAAAGGCTTGAACACCAAAGTCGAACGGTTGACATGCGCATGACCAGAAGCAGCTGAGGTTGCCAAAAAGACAGAACACATCATAACACATGACACATAAATAAATCTAAATTATGAAAACAAATCATTGTTTTTGCGCCAAAAATTGCTGGGCAACACTATCAGAGGCCCTGACCTTGTGACTCTGGAAGTGATCCGATCCCAGACGCCAAGTCTGCAGACTTCGAGTACTGTGGGGGTCAAATCGAGACGCGCCCTGTTTGGACAGATTGGAAATTCGAAGCTCCGATTTCGGGTATAGATCTCAGATGATCTCAGTGAAACGGGAGATATTGATGATGATAGCTTGCGGCTCAATGCGATGCAGGGTCACGGGCTGGAAGATGCTGATATGCCTGCGAGTCAATGGAAACTTGGTGGAAAATGCAGAACTTTCTAAAGTGAATCAACCACAAATCCCACAGGCATACTAATGCAATTTGTTGGAAAAATGTTGCTATACTTCTGGGAGAAGCTGGCATGCGAATCCGTTCCCAAACCCAAACTGCAACAAGTTGGGCAAAAACTCAAACGTCTCTTTATCGGTCAAACATGTTCTGAACAAAATCTGAACTGCAGAACTTTGAGAAACTCAAGCATGCCTCCACTTGCTGCCTCAGAAACAAAATCCTTGACAGTGGGAAAAAGACAAGGCCACAGGCCAGCTTTCCATCAAAATAATCCAAACATCTTGGTAAAGATTGAAACCGATTTGAGCATATCGCCTGTGAATGTCTTGGGGGGAAATTTTGGTCTCACAGCGCCTTTAATCAATTGGCCCGTGCTGTCGTTGGAATCGCTCCAGGTTGCGGCGACTCGCTCGGGTCTCTGCGTGCTCCGGACCATGCAGCTCCTGCAGAGAAGGCACCGAGCGGGCTGAAAGTTTTGTGGATCTCGGGGTGTGGAACACATGTGTTGGCAACGGGCTCAATGATTTCACGCTCGCGCCAGATTGCAAGCAAGCCTGAACTTGCAACACCGAACGCCATGATACCGAAAACAAAAAGATAGGAAAAATATGGAAAAATTACAGTATATCAGATTATCAGATCAAAAATTGTTCTTGTTGCAAAATCTAGATGCATGAATATACAGTGAAGATGTCCACTGATGGAATTCAACTAAAGGCGACCAAAACTTTCTGACGGACATTTGGGACTCCAAAATCCACAAGCAGCGACTACCACCTGGAGCCAGATGGTGTCATCGACTGTTCCCGAGTGACCCTTTGCAGAGGCCTCCAGGCCACGCAACTCGCGGAGATAGAGCTGATGGGCCTGGACGTGACACCGTAGCAGGTGGTGCATGGCAGTGGGTGGCCACCCGGGACCCGGGCTGATGACGCACCTTAGGACCTTGCGACCGCATCACTTGGAGCTTGCCATATTTCAATGTCGGTTGGGCATACCCAACGAGAATGTCACTAAACCCCGTCTAGAAAGCTTTCAAGACACATCTTTCAATGTATTTCAAATCGTTCCACAACACTTTTGCCAAAAGTGAGATCTCAACCACAACTATTCCACTTATTCGACTTCCATCACCCACAACTTCCCACATCAACATCCCCTGATGAGGTTGGTTCTCTGGTGGGCTTTGCCCGTGTGCCCGTGTGCCCGTGGATCAGGGTTGTGCCCGTGTGCCCGTGTGCCCGTGTGCCCGTGTGCCCGTGGATCGGGTTGTGCCCGTGTGCTTGTGTGCCCGTGGATCGGGTTGTGCCCGGGTGCCCGTGTGCCCGGGCCAGCGACAGGTCCAGAAGTCCAGAAGTGACATGCTTGCAGGCAGTTGCAGTCTGTCTTTTGATTCCCCAAACAGTTTGTCCACACTGAGGGGTTCTTACGGTAGGTGTAAAGGCAGGTGCCTGATCTGGGTGCTCCTCACTCTGGTCTGCGGCGTGTTACCTGTAAATTTCCGTATGGTGCGGCTCTTGTGACATGTTGAAATGCATTTCGACTGCCCAGGCTCGCGCAAAGTGTATGTCTGCGTTCTGGCCTCATCGGCCTTCCTCCTCAACATCCTTCTCCTCAACATCAACATCTTCCTACTCAACATCAACATCATCATTTTCCTCTCCCTTGACACCAACTTCAATCGACTCCGCGGTACACAGCGGAAGTTCCAGCTAGGAATGTTTGATTGGTAATTAAAACTTCCCAGCTGGCATGTCATGACGATGTCCTAGGACTCATATGTCCCCCTGTGCCCATCTATCTGTGTATTGACATTTCTTTCTCCCTCTTTCTTTCTCTCTCTCTCTCTCTTTCTCTCTCTCTCTCTCTCTATCTCTCTCTTTCTCTCTCTCTATCTGTATCGCCGTTTCCCTTTCTACTACTTATTGATTTATCCTTTTGCCTATGCATCTATATGTCTGTGTGTCTGTTTTTCTATCCATCTACCTATCTACCTATCTGTTTGTCTGTCTGTTTGTCTGTCTGTGTGTCAACCGGTTGCTGCAGCGTGATGTCATAGCAGCATGAGCTCGTTGCCCGTCGTTGGAGACCTTGGTGTTTGTTTGACGTTCCTTCTTGTTGCATTGTTGCATGACCATGTGGTTGCCTTGTTGTTTGCATGCAACTTTGTTCCGCTGTGCTGTGATGCCTTGGTCTAATGTTAATTTCGACATGCGGCGTTTCGGCGCTGTCTGCTGTAGATGGCATGTCGCTGTCCTTGCCGTGTTGTTTGCGTGGAGCTTAATGTCGTTTTTTGCCTTGATCTCAAGTTAATTTCCACATGTGTTATTTTGGCTCCGTGTACCGTAGATTCCTCCTCTCCCTTTCTGCTTATCAATTTATCCTTTTGCCTATGTATCCATATGCCTGCGTGCCTGTCTTTCTATCTATCTACCTATCTATCTATCTGTTTGTCTGTCTGTCTGTCTGTGTCAACCGGTTGCCGCAGCGTGATGTCATAGCAGCATGAGCTCGTTGCCCGTCGTTGTAGACCTTGGTGTTTGTTTGACGTTCCTTCTTGTTGCATTGTTGCATGACCATGTGGTTGCCTTGTTGTTTGCATGCAACTTTGTTCCGCTGTGCTGTGATGCCTTGATCTAATGTTAATTTTGACATGCGGCGTTGCGGCGGCGTCTGCTGTAGATGGCATGTCGCTGTCCTTGCCGTGTTGTTTGCGTGGAGCTTAATGTCGTTTTTTTGCCTTGATCTCAAGTTAATTTCCACATGTGTCGTTTTGGCCCGGTCTACCGTAGATTCCTCGTCTCCCTTTCTACTTTTGGATTTATCCTTTTGCCTATGTACCTATCTATGTATCTATGTATCTATGTATCCATGTATCCATGTACCTATGTATCTATCTATCTATGTATCTATCTATCTATCTATCTATGTATCTATGTATCTATGTATCTATGTATCTATGTATCTATCTATCTTTCTATCGATCTATCTATCTATCGATCTATCTATCTATCTATCTATCTAATCTATCTATCTAATTAATCTATCTATCTAATTAATCTATCTAATTAATCTATCTATCTATCTGTCTACCCATCTACCTATCTACCTATCTACCTATCTACCTATCTACCTAACTACCTAACTAACTGACTGACTAACTAACTAACTAACTCAGTAACTAACTAAGTAACTAACTAACTAACTAACTAACTAACTAACTAACTAACTAACTAACTAACTAACTAACTAACTAACTAACTAACTAACTAACTAACTAACTAACTCAGTAACTAACTAACTAACTAACTAACTAACTAACTAACTAACTAACTAACTAACTAACTAACTAACTAGCTAACTAACTAACAAACTAACTAACTAACAAACTAACTAACTAACTAACTAAACTTACTAACTAACTAACTAACTAACTAATTAACTAACTAACTAACTAACTAACTAACTAACTAACTAACTAACTAACTAACTAACTAACTAAACTAACTAACTAACTAACTAGCTAACTAACTAACTAACTAACTAACGAATTCGTCAAAATAATCTATCTACCTAATTAATATATCTAATTAATCAATCTATCTAATTAATCTATCTATCCAAATAATCTATCTACCTAATTAACCTATCTATCTAATTGATCTATCTATCTAATTAAACTATCTATCTAATTAATCTATCTATCTATCTATCTATCTGTCTGTCTGTCTGTCTGTCTGTCTGTCTGTCTGTCTGTGTGTCAAGCGGTTGCCGCAGCGTGATGTCATAGCAGCATGAGCTCGTTGCCCGTCGTTGTAGACCTTGGTGTTTGTTTGACGTTCCTTCTTGTTGCATTGTTGCATGACCATGTGGTTGCCTTGTTGTTTGCATGCAACTTTGTTCCGCTGTGCTGTGATGCCTTGATCTAATAATATGTCGACATGCGGCGTTTCGGCGCTGTCTGCTGTAGATGGCATGTCGCTGTCTTTGCCGTGTTGTTTGTGTGCAGCTTAATGTAGATCCCAAGTTAGTTTCCACATGTGTCATTTTGGCTCCGTCTACCGTAGATTCCTTTATGTGGGCTCGCCGTTCTGCCGCCGCAGTGTTGTCATGATTCTGTCATGTTACCTGAGTTTCGTTGATTCCTGCGCCCGTGTGCCCGTGGATTCCTCGTGTGCCCGTGTGCCCGTGTGCCCGTGGATTCCTCGTGTGCCCGTGTGTCCGTGGATTCCTCGTGTGCCCGTGTGCCCGTGTGCCCGTGGATTCCTCGTGTGCCCGTGTGCCTGTGTGCCCGTGTGCCCGTGGATTCCTCGTGTGCCCGTGTGCCCGTGCCCGGAGGCCCGTGAGGAGACCTATCTCCCCCTGATCCAAGCAGAACCGCCCCAAGCAACGCCACAACTCGAATGAGAAGCCGTCACCTCTGTGAGGGAGCCTGTCACCTCCAGAAGATCTGCGAGATTGTAGACGGAGCTGAGGGTGTCCGGATGCGCGGGGCCCAGCTGACCTTCTCGCCCCGTCAGGGCCCTGCGATAAAGGCCCTCCGCCTGGCGCAGGGTTGTGGATGGATGTCAGCGGGGTGGCTTCCTATGCCGTGGCGAGATGAGCCTTGTGCTGTGATCCGCAACTGGTGTGAGGCAATGTGTTGTTGGTGCAGTGTGGCACATTGATTCTTCAAACACCAAAACCTGCAAATCTGATCTGCATAGGATGGGATGGTGGGAACCACGAAGCCAAGGTGAAGGCTTTTCTTGTACTGCGTGAAGCTGGCACACATGATCGATGCATCAGCCAAAGCTCTAAATAGAACCGAGCTACCAAGTCTCACTTCTTGGAAGACAATGTTGATCTACCCTTGCACGAAATGCATGTACTGCTGTTGAGATGCAACAACCCAGTCAAACGGATTATATACAGCCGAAGCCTGGATTCCGGAGAAACAGTTTCATGAGTTTGCGACCCTGGCACGTCCTGCTTGCTTGGCCCGCGTCTTGTGGGGTCATTTCATCAAATTCTCCGGCGACAATGCTGTCGGACATTACATTTCAAAGTAAACTTACCAAGACGAGTCCCACATGCAAAATCACACTTCTCATAAACAGAATTTTTAAATTTCCGGTGAAACTTGGAAACAAGAAACTCACCGGTCCCTTGTCCTGGTCACTCGAGAACTGCCTTCCCCTCGACACTTCCGCAATCTCTGCGTGCCCCAAGCCCCAACGACCTCAGCCCCGCCTCCTCCAACTTGCCCTGCTCCTCCAAGAGCATGGAAAGGGTGGTAGCCGAGACGAGCGTGCTGGGATGTTGCGGTCCTAGTTGGGACTCTTGGCCTTCCAAGGCTCGGCGGTGCAGCCCTTCAGCCTCGCGGCTCGAGATGGAGCGCTAAGGTGGTGAAACATGAGAAGAGAGCCCGGGCTCAGGCCCCATGGGTCATGGAAAGGGAAGAAAAAGCCAACAAAGGCCACAATTTTTGGACTATAGTGAGAACATACTATTCCAAGCGCTCGTCAAGCACTCTTTGAATTCACGGGATGCGAAGAAGCATCAATTTACTCAATTTACTCACAGTGTTTGCTCACATTGCTGGCACACATGATCGATGCATCAGCCAAAGCTCTATATGCATAGCCACTTTTTGCAAAACAATGTTGATCTACCCCGGCACAAAAATTTGCATGTACTGCTGTTATGATCCAACAACCCAGCTAAACAAGTTAAGTCCAATCAAAGCTTGGATTCCGGAGAAAAAGTTTCTAAATTGCTCCAGTGAAACTGGAAAAGCAGGAAAACTCACCAGGGCCCTTGTCCTGGCCAATCGAGAACTGCCTTCCCCCTCGACACTTCCGCAACCTCTGCGTGCCCCAAGCCCCAACGACCTCAGCCCGGCCTCCTCCAACTTGCCCTGCTCCTCCAAGAGAACGGCCAAGTTGTTAACCGAGTTGAGCGTCTCCGGGTGTTGGGGTCCCAGTTGGGACTCGCGGCCTTCCAAGGCTCGGCGGTGCAGCCCTTCAGCCTCACGGCTTGAGGTGGAGCACGAGGGCACAGGTCTCGTGGAGGGCCGCAGTTCTTGGACTAGAGTGATATTCCAAGCACCTTTAAAGAATTTTTTGAATTCACTACCATCAGCTTTAAAGGATCGCCAAAATCATTTTTTGTGAAATGGCTTTTGATATCCGCGTTGCACCTCTTATTTTTTATGTGCACAGCAATGTGCCACAATGGGCACCCAATCAATGCACGGATATATGTTTCCACAATCACAATGGTTTTCATGGGGGCCTGGTGGCGTGCTTGTCTGATTTCAAGGGGCCTCGCCCCTGCGGGAAATGCTTCACCGTTAAACTTAAGCCAAAACCTGCCCCACACTTGTCAAGCGCTTGCCAAAGGCTTTTTTGTATTGACAATCCCCAGGAGACTATCATAATCCGCGTCCCTACTTAACATCTGCCTGCTCTCATGAAACAACGCCGGGGTGATCACGGAGGCTATAATTGCCCGGATGATCTGCCATCCCAAACGCCCAACAAAAACATCACAGTATAATACATCATGAATATCACATGAATTACATAACTAAGCGCCCATGAGAACCTCACCAATA
This sequence comes from Cladocopium goreaui, assembly GCA_947184155.2. Taxonomy (NCBI): domain Eukaryota; class Dinophyceae; order Suessiales; family Symbiodiniaceae; genus Cladocopium; species Cladocopium goreaui. The sequence goes on along the minus strand of CAMXCT020001655.1, from coordinate 22,475 downwards.
CAGTATCATGTGGGCGTGTGGGTAGTTTGGATAATTCAATCTTATGTACATTATATAGTAATATATTTATATTTATATACATAACACGTATTTTCTAAGGAATACCCTACTCACAGGTTCAGTTGAACTGGTGCTATTGTCACAGTCAATCAAGTGCCTGTACTGTCATCCGAAATCCATCAACTCAAACCAAGCCTAAAAACTTCAAATGTCATTGGGGACGCTGGGCCTGTACCTGTTGGCACCCTTTTTGGGTCACCCATGTCTTGTCCAATGTTTTGAAGACTTTCCCCAAACCTCTTTGACATTTCGAATCATGTTCATAGATTTGGAATGATTTGGACTTTCGTAGGTTCCTCACATATCTCACATGAGCGCTCGATGTGTGATTTCTAGTCGTTCTTGCCATATGCAATGACAAGATCCCTCTTGCAATCTGGGTGCCTGGGCAATCGCTAGATGTCGCTAGATCTGAAACGCAAAGCAAATCGATCAAAACTCGCCCCGGATCCACATGAGATGTTTTGGAAGCCCAATATAAATCAAGGACCTATTGTAGAGGGCACCTTGGAGAAAAAAAAACTACATTTCATTGGTCTTCGCATATATAGACTTCAGCGATGATAAATAAATGCATAAATGAATCACTTGTCACATCGTTTCATGGGCAATAAATCACCCGAAAATTACTATCCAAGAATAGTGGGGAACAAGACAACATCCAAGCCTTTCCCTCTGGTTCAATTAAGGTCACCTCTGTTCAGCCCAAAGACCTCCGCCCGGCCTCATCAAGCTTTCCCTGCTGCTTCAGGACCAAAGCAAGGTTGTTGATCGACCCAAGCGTGGCGGGATGGCGGGCACCGAGTTGTGTTTCTCGCCCCGCGAGGGCTTTGCGCTGCAGCTCCTCCGCCTGGCGGCCCGAGATCCGACAGGTGGCGTGGGCATATAATCCAAAGTCTCACGTCCTGCAACCGATTTAAGAAAGGGGGAAAAGGTGTGGAGGAGTTCTTGGACTTAAAAAAAGGTGCCTGTCAAGCACGCCCTTTGCGGCATGCAAACTAACATATCAGCATCAATTCCATTGTTTTGGTGGGTTGCCAATTTCAAGATGCGCCTTTTCATTTGCATGTCATTGATTTGCCCGAATTTTTGGGTTGTCAGTTTCAACTGAAAGTAACAATTTTGCAGATTGGGTTCCAGCCATGTCCTACATTCATTCGCGTGAATAAATGTGCATTAGTTCGCCCAAAAATCATCCAACAATACCAGGAAACAAAAAGAAAATCCAGGCCAAAACAAAAAGTGCCCTTGGTGAAACGTCCAGAAAGGTCACCTCTCACCCCAAAGACCTCCGCCCGGCCTCAGCCAGCTTCCCCTGCTGCCGCAGGAGCGCGGCAAGGTTGTTCATGGAGGTGAGTGTCTCTGGGTGATTCGCACCGAGGTGCGCTTCGCGCCCTGCAAGAGCTCGGCGGTGCAGGGCCTCCGCCTGGCATCTCGGAGATGGGAACAGTATGGGGGCCCCGGAGATGTCATACTTTCATTCAGCATGCGCCTATATATACTATAGGCCTCATTTGCATTCATTTGCAGGAATTCACCCGAAAGATTTGACAGTTTTGCCGTTTGCCATATTTTCATTTTGCCAATTACAACTATGAAATGTGGATGGAGGTCCCAACAATGTATTACGCCCAAGAAAGCAATCCAACCAATATTGGGAAATCGAAAAGAAAGAATCCAGGCCTCAGGCCTTGGCCACACAAAAAATATGCCCCTGAAAAACCTCCTCCAGGAAGGTCACCTCTCACCCCAAAGACCTCCGCCCGGCCTCAGCCAGCTTCCCCTGCTGCCGCAGGAGCTCGGCAAGGTTGTTCATGGAGGTAAGCGTCTCTGGGTGATTCGCACCGAGGTGCGCTTCGCGCCCTGCAAGAGCTCAGCGGTGCAGGGCCTCCGCCTGGCATCTCGGAGATGGGAACAGTATGGGGGCCCCGGAGATGTCATACTTTCATTCAGCATGCGCCTATATATACTATAGGCCTCATTTGCATTCATTTGCAGGAATTCACCCAAAAGATTTGACAGTTTTGCCGTTTGCCATATTTTCATTTTGCCAATTACAACTATGAAATGTGGATGGAGGTCCCAACAATGTATTACGCCCAAGAAAGCAATCCAACCAATATTGGGAAATCGAAAAGAAAGAATCCAGGCCTCAGGCCTTGGCCACACAAAAAATATGCCCCTGAAAAACTTCCTCCAGGAAGGTCACCACCTCTCTTCACGAAAGACCTCAGCCCAGCCTCAGCCAGCTTCCCCTGCTGCTGCAGGGGGATCGCAAGGCTGTTCATGGAGTTGAGCGTGTCCGGGTGATTCGCACCGAGGTGCACTTCGCACCCTGCAAGAGCTCGGCGGTGCAGGGCCTCCGCCTGGCATCTCGGAGATGGGAACAGTATGGGGGCCCCGGAGATGTCATACTTTCATTCAGCATGCGCCTATATATACTATAGGCCTCATTTGCATTCATTTGCAGGAATTCACCCAAAAGATTTGACAGTTTTGCCGTTTGCCATATTTTCATTTTGCCAATTACAACTATGAAATGTGGATGGAGGTCCCAACAATGTATTACGCCCAAGAAAGCAATCCAACCAATATTGGGAAATCGAAAAGAAAGAATCCAGGCCTCAGGCCTTGGCCACACAAAAAATATGCCCCTGAAAAACTTCCTCCAGGAAGGTCACCACCTCTCTTCACGAAAGACCTCAGCCCAGCCTCAGCCAGCTTCCCCTGCTGCTGCAGGGGGATCGCAAGGCTGTTCATGGAGTTGAGCGTGTCCGGGTGATTCGCACCGAGGTGCGCTTCGCACCCTGCAAGAGCTCGGCGGTGCAGGGCCTCCGCCTGGCATCTCGGGATGGCACCGGTGGAGTCGGGCCCCAGGCCTGGGTCCGCCTGCGAGTACCATGTGGAAAGGGAAGAAAGGTGGGCAACGGCCTTGAGTTTGGACTGATGAAAAAGATGTTTGGACATTTTTTTTTATTTTTTTTGCTCCGCCGGACCTTTTCTGGGTCTGCGCCTGGCTGTGCTCTTGCCGTACCCCGTTTTGGGGAGGCTTTGGACATTTATACCATGTAAATGCACTCATCATTCAAAACTTGAAGAATAAAACGCAAAGTTCGACGAGTTGACATTTCAACATAATTTGGATGTGTGTCATCTTCGTCCCAATCTTCCATTTGCAAATAAACTCCAACCTCAGAGTGCCTCTGTTCTGTGATTTTTTTTTGCAAAAACGCTTTGACAGCCTCAGACATCTCAGACTGAAACTTGCAACGCGGCATCTGTTCTTTGCAAACATCTTTTGCCAAACTTTGACATGTCCATGTTTTGGCACGTCCATACATGACATGATTTGAGATGATTTGAGATGATTTGCGTAAAATTGTCATGTTCATGCATTCTCGCACTTTACATAGATGACAAATTCTGAGATGATCTGAAAATGCGTTGATTGTTTCCCTGCACTTTTCCCAACTTTTCCCAACACAAAATGCAGCACCATCCACCCGCCACGGTGACTGCAGCACAGCACATCAGCGGCGCCTCGCTGAACTTCCCCAGCTCCTTCAGAACGAACGCCAAGTTGCCCACCGCGGCGAGCGTGTTGCGGTGCTCGGGGCCCAGCAGGCGCTCGTAGGCGTCCAGGACTCGGCGCCGCAGCGGCTCGGCCTCCGCGAAGGTGCCGCGGGCCTCCAGCACCCGGGCGAGCCTCGACCGTGGATCGCCACGGGAGCCGAAAAGTTCCCCACGGCTCCGTGGAGAGAGGGCACTTTTTTCACTAGTTGTGGTGTCGTGGCATATTTTTGGATCCAAGTCCCTGGTGAGAAAACAAGATTCTGGGATTCGAACTGTTTTGATTTCACTTGAGCAGTTGCTATAGGCTATACTTTTTGATGCTGTTTGATGCTATTTGATGCTTGTTGCAAATACTGTTGCCTACTGCAATCTACAGCTTTCACTTTGCAGCTTTGTGGCATCTCTGGATGCAAATCTCTGGTGACAAGACAATACAGTTCTTGACTCAACAAATTCAACAAATACATGTTTGCTAGTGTGTTGGTCTCTTTGGAGGGACTGAGATCCGCACCGGCTCAGTGCCAAAAGCGCTTTGCCGTGCTCAGGGCCCAATCTTTCAGCTGTAGCATCTGCACGGCACCGCAGCCTTGGTCCATGATGATGCCTATTATCACATGGCAATGCGGTGGTCGACCATGTCACCAACATGGAAGACAAATCAAGTTCAAGAGAATGGCCAACGGTACGCAAAATCGTCAAGGTGTGGGAAAGCTTCCGGCTTCAGTCAGAAGCTCCCTGGCTACTGGGCTGCAATCGATGGCCCCTGCTTCAAATGCGGGATCTTCAACCAGATGTTTTTACGCGTGAGGGCGGGGGGCAAGTTTTTTGAATTGGCAGACGTGTGTCCTACATGGAGCGGGAAGATTCAAGTCAACTTTTAACATAATCAATAGACATGGCATGGACGAATATAGCTGATATACTACAAAAGTCGAAGTGGACCGTACTCAAGAAATCTCAGAAGGAAGTGTCGTGCGTGCACTCCTGAGGGAGTTTCAAAGTTCCAGAACCTGAGTGCACGCCTTCTCCACATCTTAAAGTGAATGTTCTGGTGGCAAGATCAAACATCAAGATCAAACATCAAGCGATTCTGCTCCATGCCTTTACTCCCTGATACTTTCAAGTGCAGGACAAGGCCCGAGCCAGGACAAAACGATGCTTTTATGTTGCGCTTGAGCTTTCTAGATCTGGAGTGCAAAGTATTGGATTGACAAGCGTGCCGGCTCTCGAAACAGAGCTTGAGCTTCGTGGCTTCTGTTTGGTATCCTGTATCCTGCCACGACCATTATACTTTGACCCAAAGGAAAGGTTCCATAAACTTGCCAGGGAGCGACATGACCAGAGATCCTGGAAGAAGGAATTCGGAAAGGCAAGATGAGAGCAAGAGAGCAGCTGAAACAGTCCGCAGGGCTGCATCAAAAACACTTGACACTTTTGAAATCATGCTGGTTCTGGTCCAAATCTCTCACAGGGACCTGTGTGCATCTCGAACTTGAGACTTCATCAAAAGCGAAAAACTTGTCAGCCCTCTGGGTAATTTTCCAATAGAAGTTTGAACTCACCCCACCTGATTTAATCCTACTGGACAAAACCTAACCCCTGGATATGGCAAGCCCAAAGGGCCAAAACCCCTGGATTGAAGGGCCGTAACCCTGGATTGCAAGCCGACTCAAGACCCAAGTTCCAAGCCCCTGAAAGCAGCCAGGCTTCGTGTCCAGCAGCACTGCGCTGGCGTGGCCCACTTCGTCCTCTGTTTCCACCCTGATCACCACGCACTGCCTCTCTGGCTGACCAGGTTCATTCAGCAACTTGTCTGCCAGATTCCTGCGCCACGGGGCTTAAAAGCAACGTCTAAATGGCGTGTTCAACAGATTTCGAAGCACTCAGCGACTGGGCCCCTGGCACGCCGGGAGGCTTGCCCTGGCCCCGCAGAGCAAAGATGAGTCACAAGCCAAATGCTGCAGAAAATGTCCACACAAGATCGGTTTAGCTCCAGGCAAAGCATGCTACCAGCCTCCTTCTGCATCTCCGGCGTCTGTTGAGCCGCAACATCGTAGCATATGGCAGAGTTTGCCAAGAGTGGAATACAGTAGGCGACACGGGAGGCGTACTCCTGCATGACTGGATCTAGGTGTGTTAATCTCCAAACACTGACGATGTCCACATCCAAAAATTGAATCAAAACTGTGGGCAATGTTGCGCCTAAGAAAGGCACACTCTCCTCGTCCGCGGCCTCACGGCCTTTCGTTTTCACGTCTCTCGCGTGCATGTTGCGGTAGTTGTTGTCGACCAGTGTTGCCACGTCTGGCCACTCATCGGGTGCTCTTCGCACACTATATACTCCTCATCAGAGATGTTTGCAATGGACACAAAGGTCTGCAATTGCTCACGTTTTCTCAGTTGTGATGCACGCACACACACGACTGACCTTGCCTTGTCCCCACCAGGCATTGGCCTTCGGACCACTGGTGAGCAAAGAGGCCTTCGGATGCTCAGGGCTGTGGCCATCGGGAAGGTGAGCGGGCACAAAAACACATGACATCACATGACATGTTGATTGGTGACTGAGTGCAGCACGAAGACTTCAACGGCTTTCTTGCTTGGAGCCGTGATGTTCCGAAACCCTACTTGAGTCGTATAATGGAAGTAGCAGTGCACTTCGCCACTTTCACCAGACTGGGTGAGGTCTAGGGCATCCTGCCAGACCTGCCAGGAGCTGCTGCTGGGGGGTTGGAGCGAGTCTGCTGCGTCACAGCGTGGCAGGACGAAATGCGTCAAATCGCGACGGCTGCGCCTTGATGCCGGAGCTCTTGTGGATCCAGCACCATTCGGTGGCATTGTGTTCGTAGCCGTCGTGCTTGAAGACACCGCCGCCCTTGTAGTGCTTCAGGAAATACTCTCTGAGACTGGCCTGAGGCATCGAGCCCGTTTCTAGAAACCCATAGTCATGACTTGTCCGTGCAGCTTCATTCCACAGGCAGTTAACTGCTTCGACTGGAAATATCCTACTGGTCATGGTATCATAGGCCCTCCTTTGAACCAGTATAAGAGCTTGCCGCAATAAAGACGCTGGAAGACACACATCGAAAAGGTCCACTTTGGTTTGCACAACATCAGTTGTCAAGTGTAAAGGTCATTAACATCGGAGTTTCAACGGGTGAAAAGACGAGCTCAATGAAATTTGTGATTGTGGAATGTGCCGTTTCTTGAGACCTGAAGACTTGAAAAGTGGACAACTGTCTGTTCAACTCGCCATTGCTGTGGTGAGAATACTTTCCTCTTCTTGTATCTCATCACGTTTGATAAAAACTTGGAAACTGAAAGGTTGAGTTGAAGCCAGGCCAGGATGTAGCCTCTACCACTTCAATCTCTCCTGGATCCACGTCAGCCTGCTCAAGAAAAGAACTTCCACAGAGGTCTTGTTCACAACGCATCCACAGGAAATCCCAGTTGGAAAGCAATTGGGCCTCGATCTTCGCTTTGGTTCCACGTTCTGCCCTTGATGCGGAGGGCTGGTCCATCTGCACCTTGCATGATAGGCATCTGCGGAATTGAGAAAAAATCATTTGACTTGCAAGAAGACGGGCAAACTCCATCAGTGGTTGACACGTTTCCAAGTTGCAACTGAACGCCGCAGGAAGTCGTGCAAAAGTGGCATTCACTGCCCGTTTTCCTGCCTCCTCTGTCTGGGCAGCCGTCGGGCTATCGAAGTTGCTCGCTGCGAACGGCGACATGTCCTCGAAACAATCGACCGCCAGTGAACTTGTTGAAACCAGATAGATTTGAGCATGTAGATCAACCAATCTTATACCTGTGTAATATCTCATTACACATATCTTGACATATCTTCACACTTTTTTGGGTGTAATAATTATTTCTGAGGCGGCCATGGTTTGTATGACGTAAAGGCTTCGGGATCAAAACAAAAACATGTTGTCCGTCCATGTCGTAAGTAAAGCCAAACCCATCACACTCTCAGGCTGTGATATCTCGAACTTAAATGGAATTCCTGGTCTCCCGCCTCAGCCTGGGAAGTTCTCGCACCAATACAGCAGCCCATCGTGACGACCTCAACGCCATCGAAAGGAAGACAAGGCCGATCCAGGCAGCTGCCCTTCAGTCTTTCTAGTCCTCTGTGAATTCAACTTCAACCCTTTGATCAGCAAACTGTACCAGAAAAGAGAGAAATGAACCAGTTTTAGGCTCCGGCTGAAGCCGATGGCGAAAACGCTCGAAACGGGGTCTGCTTGGTGGGTTGAATGAGCCCTTGCCCTGACCTCGAGGCAACAAGCAGCAACCCATGGGGACAGCACGAGCACCGCAAACACCGGGTTTCTTATCAAATTCTGAGCTTTTTCATTGCGCAGCACACCGAAGACATGCCCCAACTATCCCCAACTAAAACTCAAAGCCCAATAGGATGATAAAGTCAACCTGCGCGTCTATTCCCATTCAAGCACGCGATCTGAAATGCGCGCATCTTCTAGGGCTCTGATTCCCACCCGGAATCTTTCAATCGATCTTTCGAATACAGCCCTATGCGATACTACCTGCTCTGCAAAGACGGTTCTGATGCACCTTGACTGGGCACCCCCGGCTGACGCAGGGACCGGAAGGCAGGAGGTGCAACGGCAAAACGGGCGCTTGGCAGTGCAAGCCTGTGAGAACCTTGTTTGAACGCTGGATCCAGACATGTTGAAGCTTTGAAGGGGGAAATCCCCACCCAACGCGAATGTCTGACTTCCTTAAATCTGCTGATTAACTGGCGATGCAGCAGTTAATTGAACGGAACAAAAAGAAGGATGCTATCTATAGTTTGTTCCATTCATATGGCTCGTTAAAGTTGATGCAAGAGTGCGTGTGGTGGACTGTATATGCCTATGCAAAGTGTGTGCAACCCATGTGACATCTAACATGCACCCAGCAGCAGCTTGCAGAGATTCATGTTAAAATCCAGTTTTGGTCAAATCTTCTTGGACTTCTGATTGGTTTCCACTGGGTTCCCTCGATACATGCGTCAACTAATGTGATTCCAACTGGTTTCGTCAGTAGATGTCGGTGGTCGTTGTCTATATGGAGCATTTCCGATGCATGCGCTTGCAGGGTGCAAGCTTCTGTCAGGCTGTTTAAAATGCTGCGGCACATCATCAGTAAAGTGAAGATTTTTTCTGATTGGTGCAGTGTTGGCACTGTCCTCGACTGTCCTCCTCTTGAAGTGCTGCTCTTAAACTTGCCTCTTTGAGTCTTTGGATTTTTCCTGGAATCCCTGGAGTGCTGTTCTTCCCCAACGTTTTGGGATTACTACAAGTTATTCGTCTTCACGTCCTCAGATGCTGCAACGCCGCTTTTGGGCGTTCAAGGTGAGGAGACGGCGTCAAAGTGGGCCATGGGCCTGGCACGGTCAAGGGCTCTTTAATGATTAAGAATCCAATTTAATCCAACTCTTTTAAGTCTTTGTAACATCTTGTAACTATAATGCCCATGTGATCTCGATAGTTCAAAAGATAACTTTTGGAACCTAAATCAATGATAATCAATGCTCACTGTTGAAGCCTCTTCAAATCCATATCAAATCTGAACAGCATCTCTGATGAGGTGGGCCAGGAAGGCGCCTTCGCCAAGTAACGAAGGCCAAGCGCACCGCCTGGCAATGTTCAGACTCGATCCTCGAAAAAAACGAAAAGTCTTGGCTGCAACAAGGATGGACATATTCTTTTTCTGTTTGCTTCAGTGCAGAAGCGCTTGGATGAAGCTGAAATAGCATCCCAATGGATCCACCATTTCCATGTCTGCCATTTTGGCAGCTTCAATCCCCATAGCTGGTCGGAAACTCCCATGTTTGGCAGATTCAATCCCAAGTATGGATGGAAGATGGAAAATATGAGTCAAACCACTAACCAGTTAACAATTGCAGCGTTTTTTTCGCCCTACTCGAATAGACAGGAAGAAAAATACCCCTGCAATGGTGGTTAGCCACCTCAAAAACGAGATAAGACTATAAGACTCGAGTGATCTGTTCCCATACGTTTGGGACTGGATCGAACAGCCGAACAAGTCGATCTTTGTGGCCTCTACACAGGCGCCTCCATGAACGCATCTGAGTTTCCTCCTGGTGGCGTGAAACTGCTGGGGTCGTGCAGAGTTTTTGCTTTCCGCCTCGTTGCAGAGACTTGTTCGCTTGGTTCGGTGGAAAAATGGCGATCTTTTCTTCTCATCAAAATATCAAAATCAAATAACTGGGTGTCCTATCGGGCACGCTGGTAACATGTGCAAACTGCCTAAGCAAAATATGCTTATATAATGTTCTGGTCACTGGCCCTGATAAATTGCCCGAAAGAATAGCTTTGGGAACCTATCGATTGTGTTCCATATCTCCAGGCTGAGGCTACATTTTGGAATGATTTTGCAGGGTCGGGATATACAGCCAGAGCCACGTGAAAAAGTCAGAAGCACTGAAAATGATTTTGAATATGTGTCGGCGGACAGTTTATTCTTCACCCCAGAAAACAAGGCACGAGCTCATTCGGGGGGGCCTTTGTTTCACAAGGCAGACGAGCATTTTGCATGCAGAATGTCTCTGTCAAAAGGGTTTTCAAAGTTCAGAGCGTCTTTTCCAAAACTTGGACGAACAAAACAAGGGGTTGACATTGAGAACATCTGCCATCATCTATTTCAGGGGCAATATGTCAAACAAAAAGGATTCAATGTTGACATTATCTTTGACAGAAAAGGCATCCATGTGGGGAGCATCATGTGAAACAAGAAAAGGTTTCGCATTAACACCAGCTGTCACAAAAGGCATCCATTTGGAGGGTATTGTGTCAAACAAAAAAAGGTTCAATGTTGACAACATCTTTGACATGACAGGCATTGGTTTTGGGGGCATCAGGTTTCAACAAAAAATAGGTTTCACGCTGAGAATTAAAAAGTCTTTGCTGAAAGGCATCCATTTCGGGGGCATTTTGCGTTAAAAGAACTGGCTTCACATTGAGAACATCTTTCATAAAGGCATCCATTTTGGGGGCATTGTGTCAAACAAAAAAGGTTCAATGTTGACAACATCTTTGACATGAAAGGCGTTGGTTTTGGGGGCATCAGGCTTCAACAAAAAATAGGTTTCACGCTGAGAATTAAAAAGTCTTTGCTGAAAGGCATCCATTTCGGGGGCATTTTGCTTTAAAAGAACTGGCTTCACATTGAGACCATCTTTCATAAAGGCATCCATCTTGGGGGCATTGTGTCAAACAAAAAAGGTTCAATGTTGACAACATCTTTGACATGAAAGGTATTGGTTTTGGGGGCATCAGGTTTCAACAAAAAATAGGTTTCACGCTGAGAATTAAAAAGTCTTTGCTGAAAGGCATCCATTTCGGGGGCACTTTGCTTTAAAAGAACTGGCTTCACATTGAGAACATCTTTCATAAAGGCATCCATTTTGGGGGCATTGTGTCAAACAAAAAAGGTTCAATGTTGACAACATCTTGGACATGAAAGGCATTAGTTTTGGGGGCATCAGGTTTCAACAAAAAATAGGTTTCACGCTGAGAATTAAAAAGTCTTTGCTGAAAGGCATCCATTTCGGGGGCATTTTGCTTTAAAAGAACTGGCTTCACATTGAGACCATCTTTCATAAAGGCATCCATTTTGGGGGCATTGTGTCAAACAAAAAAGGTTAAATGTTGACAACATTTTTGAAATGAAAGGCATTGGTTTTGGGAGCATCAGGTTTCAACAAAAAATAGGTTTCACGCTGAGAATTAAAAAGTCTTTGCTGAAAGGCATCCATTTCGGAGCATTTTGCTTTAAAAGAGCTGGCTTCACATTGAGAACATCTTTCATAAAGGCATCCATTTTGGGGGGCATTGTGTCAAACAAAAAAGGTTCAATGTTGACAACATCTTTGACATGAAAGGCGTTGGTTTTGGGGGGATCCGGTTTCAACAAAAAATACGTTTCACGCTGAGAATTAAAAAGTCTTTGCTGAAAGGCATCCATTTCGGGGGCATTTTGCGTTAAAAGAACTGGCTTCACACTGAGAACATCTTTCATAAAGGCATCCATTTTGGGGGCATTGTGTCAAACAAAAAAGGTTCAATGTTGACAACATCTTTGACATGAAAGGCATTGGTTTTGGGGGCATCAGGTTTCAACAAAAAATAGGTTTCACGCTGAGAATTAAAAAGTCTTTGCTGAAAGGCATCCATTTCGGGGGCATTTTGCGTTAAAAGAACTGGCTTCACACTGAGAACATCTTTCATAAAGGCATCCATTTTGGGGGCATTGTGTCAAACAAAAAAGGTTCAATGTTGACAACATCTTTGACATGAAAGGTATTGGTTTTGGGGGCATCAGGTTTCAACAAAAAATAGGTTTCACGCTGAGAATTAAAAAGTCTTTGCTGAAAGGCATCCATTTCGGGGGCATTCTGCTTCAGGAAAAACAGTTTTCAATGCTGAGAACATGTCTGTCATAGAATGCATTCATTTCGGGGCGATAGTCGTCTGTACAAAAAAGTGGTTTCTTCGGTCATGAAGGGCATCCAGTTGGGGGCACTATGATTCAGCCAAAACGGGCTTCAATGTTGAGACCATGTCTGCCATAAAAGGCATCCCTCATCCATTTTTGGGGCGCTAGTTTTCCACGCAAAAAATGTTTCAATGTTGAGACGATGTCTTCACAGTTGGGGGCAAAATAGGGCCAGTAGGTTTTCACAAAAATGGGCCACCTTACGGCAATCACATGCAAGATCAATCATCAAAATTGTGGATCTCCACTTCACATTCCAGTCAACTAGACTGTTTTCAAATCAAAACCACCGAAATCCCTGCGCTGGCACCCTGCAAAATGGAAGTCACCCTCATGATCTACGTCGATTGCAAATCCAAATATATCCGAATGGTGACCAAATTCCAAAGCCAGAGCAAGACCGAGAGATCATGTTTGAAGGTTGATCAATGCTCTTGGGTGCAACTCCACAAACCTCATGAGATTCAGCAGCCTATGCGCTACTTCCAGGGCCATCCCACTTCGTCTCCTGCCAAAGGAACAGCGGCCTCTTGATCCACCATGGCCCGGCGCCACATCACAGACTCAAAAGCGCTGCCGGACTAGTGGATGAAGTGGATTTTTAAGATGTTTAAGGCACAAAATTTTTGGATGTCTTGACTACTTACAAATCCTGACATGCATGACCGGGGTATAGCTGTTAACAACCATGTTGGAATATGTTGGATGTAGGAAATTTTGGGCTCCACAGGCACTTCCTGACTCCAAAGTTTCACTCATAAAGCCTCTTCCAAGGAGGAAACAAATCAGGTTTTAAGTCGGAGGAGAAACCTCCCAAGCCCTTCTTTCGAGGCCGCTCGGACCTAGCCCAAAAAAGTTTGAAGATGTTTCAAAATTCATTGGGAACCAATTCCGGGTCTTATTGACACGTGTGGATATAAAGGAAGTTTGGCACATGAATAGAGTAGGTTGGCCAAGAAAGTTACAGGCACTCACTGCCTCACTGGCAAAAGCTTGAACACCAAAGTCGAACGGTTGACGCATGACCAGAAGCAGCTGAGGTTGCCAAAAAGACATAACACATCATAACACATGACAGATAAATCTAAATTATAAAAACAAATCATTGTTTTTGCGCCAACAATTGCTGGGCAACACTATCATCAGAGGCCCTGACCTTGTGATGGACTCTGGAAGTGATCCGATCCCAGACGCCAAGTCTGCAGACTTCGAGTACTGTGGGTGTCAAATCGAGACGCGCCCTGTTTTGACAGATTGGCTTGGTAATTCGAAGCTCCGATTTCGGGTTCTATAGATCTCAGTGAAACGGGAGTTATAGATGATGATAGCTTGCGGCTCAATGCGATGCAGGGTCACGGGCTGGAAGATGCTGATATGCCTGCGAGTCAATGGAGACTTGGTGGAAAATGCAGAACTTTCTAAAGTGAATCAACCACAAATCCCACAGGCATACCAATGCAATTTGTTGGAAAAATGTTGCTATACTTCTGGGAGAAGCTGGCATGCGAATCCATTCCCAAACCCAAACTGCAACAAGTTGGGCAAAAACTCAAACGTCTCTTTATCGGTCAAACATGTTCTGAACAAAATCTGAATTGCAGAACTTTGAGAGACTCAAACATGCCTCCACTTGCTGCCTCAGAAGCAAAATCCTTGACAGTGGGAAAAAGACAAGGCCACAGGCCAGCTTTCCATCAAAATAATCCAAACATCGTGGTCAAGATTGAAACCGATTCGAGCATGTCGCCTGTGAATGTCTTGGAGGGAAATTTTGGTCTCACACGGCCTTTAATCAATTGGCCCGTGCTGTCGTTGGAATCGCTCCAGGTTGCGGCGACTCGCTCGGGTCTTTTCGTGCTCCGGACCATGCAGCTCCTGCAGAGAAGGCGGCACCGAGTGGGCGGAAAGTTTTGCGGATCTCGGGGTGTGGAACACGTGTCTTGGCAGGGCTCAATGATTTCACGCTCGCGCCAGATTGCGAGCAAGCCTGAACTTGCAACACCGAACGCCATGATACCGAAAGCAAAAAGATAGGAAAAATTACAGTATCAGATTATCGGATCAAAAATTGTTCTTCTTGCAAAATCTAGATCCATGAATATACAGTGAAGATGTCCACTGATGGAATTCAACTAAAGGCGACCAAAACTTTCTGACGGACATTAGTTTGGGACTCCAAAATCCACAAGCAGCGACTACCACCTGGACCCAGATGGTGTCATCGACTGTTCCCGAGTGACCCTTTGCAGAGGCCTCCAGGCCACGCAACTCGCGGAGATAGAGCTGATGGGCCTGGACGTGACACCGTAGCAGGTGGTGCATGGCAGTGGGTGGCCACCCGGGACCTGGGCTGATGACGCACCTTAGGACCTTGCTACCGCATCACTTGGAGCTTGCCATATCTCAATGTCGGTTGGGCATACCCAACGAGAATGTCACTAAACCCCGTCTAGAAAGCTTTAAAGACACATCTTTCAATGTATTTCAAATCGTTCCACAACACTTTTGCCAAAAGTGAGATCTCAACCACAACTATTCCACTTATTCGACTTCCATCAACCACAACTTCCCACATCAACATCCCCTGATCCAAGCAGAACCGCCCCAAGCAACGCCACAACTCGAATGAGAAGCCGTCGCCTCTGTGAGGGAGCCTGTCACCTCCAGAAGATCTGCGAGATTGTAGACGGATCGGAGGGTGTCCGGATGCACGGGGCCCAGCTGACCTTCTCGCCCCGTCAGGGCCCTGCGAAAGAGCTCCTCCGCCTGCAGGGTGGGTTGTGGATGGATGTCAGCGGGGTGGCTTCCTATGCCGTGGCGAGATGAGCCTTGTGCTGTGATCCGCAACTGGTGTGAGGCAATGTGTTGTTGGTGCAGTGTGGCACATTGATTCTTCAAACACCAAAACCTGCAAATCTGATCTGCATAGGATGGGATGGTGGGAACCACGAAGCCAAGGTGAAGGCTTTTCTTGTACTGCGTGAAGCTGGCACACATGATCGATGCATCAGCCAAAGCTCTATATGCATAGCCACTTCTTGCAAAACAATGTTGACCTACCCTGTCACAAAATGCATGTACTGCTGCTGAGATCCAACAACCCGGTCTAACGAATTAGGCCCAATCTGGTATCTACAGCCGAAGCTTCGATTCCGGAGAAACAGTTTCATGATGCTTGGCACGTGTCTTGCGGGGTCAACTCACCAAATTCACTCGCAACAACCCTGGGTACAGTCAATCTCAATGCAAACTTAAGCCACAACGTGTTTCTGGAAACGGGAGAATTCGCCGGTTTCTCGTCCTGGCCACATGCCTTCTCCCAAAGACCTCCATCCCGGCCTCTTCCAACTTGCCCTGCTTCTCCAAGAGCATGGCTAAGTTGTTCACGGAGTTGAGCGTGTCCGGATGTTGTGGTCCCAGTTGGGACTCGCCGCCTTCCAAGGCTCGGCGGCAGAGACCTTCCGCCTCGCGGCTCGAGGTGGAGCACTAAGGTGGGGAAACATGAGAAGAACCCCAGGTCCCGTGGTTTCATGGCTGATTTATGGGAAAGGGTAAAGGTCAACGAGGGCCACAATTCTTGGACTAGCGGTATGAAAATGCTGTTCCAAGCGCTCGTCAAGCACTCTTTGAATTCAGAACGAGGTGCCACGAAAAACTACGTACGATAATTACTCGCCTCCACTTCAGATAGTCAAATAGTCAAGGCCTTCTGACTTGCTTGGCCCGTGTCTTTGGTGGTTAACTCAATAATTTCACAATAAATTCACCAACAGCAATGCTGTCCAACACTCAGGCGAGAAATGCTTCCCCATCAAACTCAAATCAAAATCTGTCCGTACATCAGCCTAGGCATCAATTCACATTCCCAAATTGCTCTGGTGAAACTGGGAAAAGAAAACTCACCCGTCTCGTCCTGGCCACATGCGAAATGCCTTCCTCTCGCAAGTGCCAGGAAGGCCACTTCTCTGCACCCCAAAGACCTCCGCCCGGCCTCCTCCAACTTGCCCTGCTTCTCCAAGACAACGGCCAAGTTGTTAGCCGAGGTGAGCGTGTCGGGGTGTTTGGGTCCCAGTTGGGACTCGCCGCCTTCCAAGGCTCGGCGGTGCAGCCCTTCCGCCTCGCGGCTCGAGGTGGAGCGCTAAGGTGGTGAAACATGAGAAGAGCCCCAGCTCAGGCCCCATGGGTCATGGAAAATATGGAAAGGGAAGAATAAGCCAACAAAGGCCACAATTTTTGGACTATAGTGAGAACATACTATTTCAAGCGCTCGTCAGGCACTCTTTGGATTCACGGGATGCCGAGAAGCATCAATTTATTCAATTTACTCACAGTGTTTGCTCACATTGCTGGCCCGCTCTCACGAAACAACCCTGGGGCGACCACGGAAGGGGCTACGGCTCGGATGATCGGTCATCATCTCAAACATTGTCAAACGCCCTCGAAAATAATCAACGGATTAAACCTGCTAAGGGCCTCGAAAAGCCCTGCCGAGCATGTAGGCAGGCTACATATGGCTAGATTGTATATAACAAGAAATACTCCCTTCACAGGTTCAGCTGAACTGGTGATGCTGTCACAATCAAACAGGTGCCTATGCGGCCAACTAAGAAGTTACATCTCACAGGAATTTGCAAACTTCAAAAGCCAATAGGGACGTTGAGCCTGTACCTGTTGGCAACATTTTTGCAAGCTGCGTTTTGTTCAGCGTTTTGAAGACTCTTCGCAAACCACTTTAACGTGCCAATTCACGTTCATAGCTTCAGACTTTCACAGATTCCTCACACAAACAACTGACACACGATCATTCCCATCTAGCTGATTTTGATCCTGCTGGGGGTACGTCACACTCCTGGGGCAGTCATTGCCCGCTTTCGTCATCGTTCTCAAATCAATAAACTGTATATGTGGCCTCCGTCGCCCATTTGCAAATATGCTGCATGCGTTTTATCGTGATCCGGAAACTCTTGCACATAGAATCAAGAGTCTGGGTTAAATCCATTGAAGAGGTGCTGGTATCGTGAAGAAGGGTCTTACAAACAGCCTTGGCTGACTGATTGTGTAAACACAAAAATCTAGGGCGTGTGTTGAACTGAACCAAATTAGTATTGACATCACTCATCATCACTATGCTGTTGTGTTTCCCAGTGTGACGTCACAAGCCGTACAGTTCTCTTTTGCCTAACAAACCCCAAAGATTCTTCAGAGTCTTGAGGTGATGAACTCTGTTTGAAAGGAGTTTGTACTTTTCTTAGTTTTCCGCTGAGCCTTCATAGTTAAAATTAGATTGCGGGAAAATGCAAGCGACTGATGGGTTCCCAAGTTTGACTCTCGGGAATTGGAGGACAGATCCTTGGCACCAACCCTGATGCACATTGCATGTATGGATTTCATGCCCGAGCAATTCAACTTCTGAATTTGGGCGAAACTTAGGAGATGCACAAATTGGAGACATGGAAGTGTCCACTCTTCCACTCTTGTTTATACTTCAAAAAAAGCGCCTTCCCCTTGGAACTTCCACGGGGAAGGTCACCTTTCTGCCCCTGACCTCGGTCTGAGTCTGGCCTCTTCCAATTTGCCTTGCGACTCGAGGATCGCAGCGAGAACGTTCAGGATGATTAGCGTGTTGGGATGGCTCGCTCCCAGCTGCGCTTCATGACCAGCGAGCGCTTTGCGTTGCAGTTCTTCCGCCTGGCGGCTCGAGGTGGCGCCGCTGCGGCACTACAAACTAGCAACGTAAGTGTCAGGCAATTTGTGTAGTCACTGCGGTATGCAAACTACCATATGCAGTATATATATATGATTATATATGTAGATCTCCATATATCAATATCAATCGCACAGCTTTCGTGGGTTGCCGGCTGCAACCAGGAAACGAGTGGGAACAGCATGGGGGTCCTGCAGATGTCATACTTTCATTCAGCATGCGCCTATATAGATATATTTATACTATAGCCATCTATAGGCATCATTTGCAAGAATTCACCGGAAAGATTTGACAGTTTTGCCATGTGTTCATTTTGCCGATTACAACTATGAAATGTGGATGGAGGTCCCAACGATGTATTACGCCCAAAAAAGTAATCCAACAATATTGGGAAATTGACAAAAGAAAATCCAGGCCTCAGGCCTTGGGCAAACAAAAATATGCCCTTGGTGAAACGTGCAGTAAGGTCACCTCTCACCCCAAAGACCCTCAGCCCCGCCTCTTCTAGCTTCCCCTGCTTCCACAGAAGCCCCGCCAGGTTGTGCATGGAGCCGAGCGTGTCCGGATGATTCGCACCGAGGTGCTCTTCTTGCCCTGCAAGAGCTCGGCGGTGCAGGGCCTCCGCCTGGCGTCTCGGGATGGCACTGGTGGTGTGGGGCCTGCAGGCCTGGATCTGCCTGCGAGTACCATGTGGAAAGGGAAGAAAGGTGGGCAACGGCCTTGAGTTTGGATTGATGAAAAAGATGTCAAGTACAATTATACCATGTAAAGGCACACGTAATTCAAAACTTGAAGAATAAAACACGAAGCAACATAATTTGGATGTGAGTCATCTTCGTTCAAATCTTCCATTTGAAAAAAAAATCCAACCTCAGAGAATCTGTTCTGTGATTTTTTTCGCTAAACGGCTTTGACAGCCTCAGACATTTCAGACTGAAAGTTGCAACGCGGCATCTGTTCTTTGCAAACAGATTTTGCTAAACTTTGACATGTCCATGTTTTGGCACTTCCATGCGTGACGAGATTTGAAATGATTTGAGATCATTTGCGTAAAATTGACATGTTCATGCATCATCGCACTTCTATATAGATGACAAATTCTGAGATGATCTGAAAAATAAAACGTCTTTATAGAATGTGAGAGTTTTGCAATGTTTTCATTTTTCCGATTACAACTATGAAACTAACAGTCTTGTGGATGAGGGTCTCAACAATGTCCTCCTTTCATTTGGCATGGATTTAATTAATTTGTGTTATATAGTTCGCTCAAAAAAGGTGACCCAATAATCCCGGGAAATTGAAAAGAACAAGTCCAGGCCTCAGGCCTTGGCCAAACAAGAAAATGCCCTCGGTGAAACTTCCTCCAGGAAGGTCACCTCTCACCCCAAAGACCCCAGCCCCGCCTCAGCCAGCTTCCCCTGCTCTTCCAGAAGGTTCGCCAGGTTGTTCATGGAGGTGAGCGTGTCCGGATGATTCGCACCGAGGTGCGCTTCGCTCCCTGCAAGATCTCGGCGGTGCAGGGCCTCCGCCTGGCGTCTCGGGATGGCACCGGTGATGTGGGGCCTGCAGGCCTGGATCTGCCTGCGAGTACCATGTGGAAAGGGAAGAAAGGTGGGCAACGGCCTTGAGTTTGGACTGATGAAAAAGATGTCAAGTACAATTGTACCATGTAAAATGCACACATAGTTCAAAACTTGAAGAATAAAACGCAAAGTTCGACGAGTTGACATTTCAACATGATTTGGATGTGCGTCATCGTCGTTCCAATCTTCCGTTTGCAAATAAACTCCAACCTCAGGGTGCATCTGTTCTGTGATGTTTTGCAAAAACGCTTTGACAGACATCTCAGACTGAAACTTGCAACGCGGCATCTGTTCTTTGCAAACATCTTTTGCTAAACTTTGACATGTCCATGTTTTGGCACGTCCATACATGACGTGATTTGAGATGATTTGCGTAAAATTGACATGTTCATTGTTCATGCATCATCGCACTTCTACATAGATGACAAAATTTTGAGATGATCTGAAAATGTGGTTGTTGTTTCCCTGCAATTTTCCCAACTTTTCCCACCACAAAATGCAGCACCATCCACCCGCCACGGTGACTGCAGCACAGCACATCAGCGGCGCCTCGCTGAACTTCCCCAGGCGCTCCAGCACAACTGCCAAGTTGTTCACCGCTTGGAGCGTCACACGCTGCTCCGACCCCAGCTGCCGCTCTGTGGCCTCCAGGTCTCGGCGCAGCAGCGGCTCGGCCTCGGCGAAGGCGCCGCGGGCCACCAGCACCCGGGCGAGCCTCAGCCGTGGATCGCCACGGGAGCCGAAAAGTTCCCACGGCTCCGTGGAGAGAGGGCACATGTTTTGACTATTTGTGGTTTCGTGGCATATTTCTGGATCCAAGTCCCTGGTGAGAAAACAAGATTCTGGGATTCGAACTGTTTTGATTTCACTTGAGCAGTTGCTATAGGCTATACTTTTTGATGCTGTTTGATGCTATTTGATGCTTGTTGCAAATACTGTTGCCTACTGCAATCTACAGCTTTCACTTTGCGGCTTTGCGGCATTTCTGGATGCAAATCTCTGGTGACAAGACAATACAGTTCTTGACCCAACAATACATGTTTGCTAATGTGTTCGTCTCTTTGGAGGGACTGAGGTCCGCACCGGCTCAGTGCCAAAAGCGCTTTGTCGTGCTCAGGGCCCAATCTTTCGGCTGTGGCATCTGCACGGCACCGCAGCCTTGGTCCATGATGATGTCTATCACATGGCTGTGCCTATCACATGGCAGTGCGGTGGTCGACCATGTCACCAGCATGGAAGACACATCAAGTTCAAGAGAACGGCCAACGGTACGCAAAATCGTCAAGGTGTGGGACGGCTCCCAGCTTCAGTCAGAAGCTGGCTACTGGGCTGCAACCGATGGCCCCTGCTTTGCGGGATCTTCAACCATATGTTTTTACGCGTGAGGGTGGGGGGGGGCAGGTTTTTTGAAATGTTTTTTGAAATTGGCAGACGTTTGTCCTAAATGGAGCGGGTAATTCAAGTCAACTCATAGCATAATCAATAGACATGGCATAGATGAATATAGCCGATAGATACTATAAAACTCGAAGTGGGCCGTACTCAAGAAATCTCAGAAGGCAATGTCGCGCGGGCACTCCTGAAAGAGTTTCAAAGTTCCACGCCTTCTCCACATCTTAAAGTGAATGGTCAGGTGGCAAGATCAAACATCAAGCGATTCTGCTCCATGCCTTTACTCCCTGATACTTTCAATTGCAGGACAAGGAGCCCGAGCCAGGACAAACGGTGTTTTTATCTTGCGGTGTACCTTTCTAGATCTGGAGTGCAAAATATTGGATTGACAAGCGCGCCCGCTCTCGAAACAGAGCTTGAGCTTCGTGCTTTCTGTTTGGTATCCATCCTGCCACGGCCATGATACTTTGATATAATTACTTTGACCCACGGGAGAGGTTCCGTAAACTTGCTAGGGAGCGACGTGACCAGAGATCCCGGAAGAAGGAAAGTCAAAACGAGAGCAAGAGAGCAGCGGAAACAGTCCGCAGGGCTGCATCAAAAACAAATGTTGAAATCATGCTGGTTCTGGTCCAAATCGACCGAAGGGACCAGTGTGCATCTCGAACTTGATAATTCATCAAAAGCCAAAAACTTGTCAGCCCTCTGGATCATTTTTCCAATAGAAGTCTTGAACTCGGCCCACCTGATTTAATCCTACTGGACGAATCCTAACCCCTGGATATGGCAAGCTCAAAGGAACAAAACCCCTGGATTGAACGGCCGTAACCCTGGATGGTTAGCCGAGTTCCAAGCCCCAAAAGCAGCCAAGTTTCGTGTCCAGCAGCACTGCGCTGGCGTGGCCCACTTCCTCCTCTCTTTCCACCCTGATCACCACGCACTGCCTCTCTGGCTGACCCGGTTCATTGAGCAGCTTTCCTGCCAGGTTCCTGGGCAGCGGACTTGAAAGCAATGTGTGAGTCATTGCGCAGCTTTCATATGAAGCACTCAGGTACTGGGTCCCGGACACGCCGGGAGGCTTGCCCTAACGGTGCAGAGCAAACATGAGTCAGATGGTTCCGCATGTGTCCACACAAAATCGATTCAGCTCCGGGCAAAGCACACAAATGCTACCCGATGCTACCAGCCTCCTTCTGCATCTCCGGCGTCTGTTGAATCGAAACGTCGTATGTGACGGCGGCGTTGGCCAATATGGGGATGCAATAGGCCACGCGCGAGGCATACTCCTCCATGACTGGATCTAGGTCTGTTAATTTGCAAACACTGTCGATGTGCGCATCCAAAAATTGAACCAAAACTGTGGGCAATGTTGCGCCTAAGAAAGGCACACTCTCCTCGTCCGCGGCCTGGCGGCCTTTCGTTTTCACGTCTCTCGCGTGCATGTTGCGGTAGTTGTTGTCGATCAGCGTTGCCACATCTGGCCAGTCATCGGGCGATCTTCGCACGGTATAAACTCCTCATCAGAATTGTTTGCAGTGGACACAAAGGTCCAAGGACATCCCTCAGTCACAGAGAAAGAAAGCACTTAAGCGCCCTGCTGTGCACAACCACAGACGGTGAAGCAATTGCTCACGTTT
>CAMXCT020001654.1:0-139479 GCA_947184155.2 Cladocopium goreaui | reverse complement strand
AATGGTAGGAATATCACTTGAAATCCTAATTTCACCGGTTGTGACAACACGTACCTATTAAAAACAGTAACCTTCCAGTGTAAATGGTCCCAAATATGCGGAGCATTCCCCACTAAATCATGTTTTCTGGGGGGTGTTCAATATTGGTAGGAATATCATGGGAAATCCCACCAGTCAGTGGAATTTGTGAAGAAAATTATCGAACTTTCCAGTCAGCCACCTTTGATCAACGGAGGGTATGTGAACATATAAATATATATTATTTATATATGCATATTATACAATTTAATATATATATATATGTATAAACACCCTTTGGTAAACTAACACAACTATGGAAAATCACCATGTTTATTGGGAACATTCACAATTTCTATGGCCATGTTCAATAGCTATGTTAAATTACCAGAGGGTACAGTATATATTATGGAAAATTTGGGGGAAGTATGATTTTATCAGGGAGATATATATATATATATATAACTGACAGAAATAGGGATATAATGTGCCTAGTGGTGATATAATGGACAATTTGCCAACAATACAATGTTTGGATGTGTCTGAAAGTGGGGCATGGCATAGCGTACCCCAGAATAGCAATTTGAATTGGGAAAATCATGATTCATCCGCGGGCTTGGTACGCCATTTTCAGTTCATGATGTTGGGATAGAAAAATACCGGCCATGCCATATACAATATCACATAATCACACATATATTCATCCCATATAACTTCGACCGTGCAGGTAACATCAGGTAACCATGGAATACCATGGATATTTTGTCGGGTTTTCCCATGGTTTCGACATCGATCCAATAAATGCCTGGCGAGGCCAAGATTTCGGCGGAATTGAAGGTGGACCCGCTGAAACTGAAGTAACTTGGATGACTTGGATGACTTGGGGACGCGGGGATGCCTGAATGTTCACCCTTTGGCAACGCGAATTTGACATGAAACCTATATTTGGTTGGTGGTGACTGGAACATTTGGATTCTTTGTCCATATTAATTGGGAATGTCATCATCCCAACTGACTTTCGTATGTATCAGAGGGGTACGTATACCACCAACCAGATATGTAATTATATGTACCTGTAGCTGGGTGAAATCCATGGAAAATCAATGAACATCAGCAGCGTTTTTGTTGTGGATTTCTGTGTTGGCAAGGGTGTGGCAATGGTGTGGCAAGGGTGGGATACGGTCACCATTTATAATCCCCACGACTGGAAGAGAGTTCTTTTTGATCCAGAAATGCCGTAGCAAAAAAGAGATGTCGAAACATGTTGTTGCTTTCACTGGCCTAAATTGTGATCCTAGATTCCTAGATATCATTTTTTGCGTTTTTTTTTAAAGTTTTTTGTACTATGTCAATTGATTTTAGCCTACCTTTTTTGGGTCTTTACATATTGATGCACGACATCCCCATGACCAAGGCGTGGGGTCTTGGCCAACGGCATGCGCTACGTGCTGCTGCGGCACGTGGTGCCCCAGGGACGTTGCGAGGCGGAATGAGAGCCCCAGTGCTCGGCCGGCCGGCCCCCTTTTTGGAAAGTCCATATATGTCCATATGTATTTTACATGTTCCATCTTGGGGAGGTAAAACATGGTAAAACCCATGTTGAGATTCTCAATATCTCTTGTGAATCGTTGTTTTTTTTTGGACCTGGAACATGACTCACCGTATTTCAATTCTGCCGCCAGGCTCATCTGGAATTTCACGTGGGCTCTGTAGATGAACAAGAGGACGTGCACAACATATGTTCTTCCATGGTGTGTAGGTCACCCAGCTGCTAGCTGCTTATCTGGTTGGTGGTTTGGAACATTTTTTTATTTTCCCCAATAGTTGGGATGATGATCCAATCTGACTAATATTTTTCAGATGGGTTGAAACCACCAACCAGTTATGTTATTGTGTTATATCCGAAATATTAAGAATCTGCTGCAGGCTCGGGATATCTCTACATGTTCCTCAAATAGCAACCGTTCAGAAACATGTAGAGATATCTCGAGTGTATATTTTCTATATTTGTATATACACAGCAACTATATATTTCCTATATACAAGACTATATAAATAATATATGTGTGTAAATATTTTTCTATGCGCACCTACATACATAATCATACATATGGTCGTCTAAGGCATTGACAGTGGTCGGTTGCCCTGATTAAGAAGACCCCAAATTTTCTCATCAATATAAATAAATAAATATATATATATACACAGACTACGCATACTTCCCGAACTTCCCAAAACTTCCCATCGTTGTTGACTCAACATCAGAATTCGGTGTTGTCAAAACCCTATGGTTGTTGGTTTGTTGGGTACAGAAGGTCTGGATCAAATTTGGATACTAAAATTGGATGGCAAAGAGTGCCTTCCATCACACATAGACATAGATATTGTGAACCCACCATGCATTTAGATCATATTCCTTTGATTTCCCCATGGAAATCCATACAAGGTGCTCATCCTAGTTAAAAGATGCTTTGTAATGGTTTATAAATATCATCAATTATCATTTAATTCATTCTCAATATGATTATAGTAAACCTCATTAAGTATCATTATATATAGAACTATAAATTGAACATATCCAAATTGAAAAAAAACACTAAGATATTGAAGTTGTGTTATCAACTTTGCGATTTCACTATCACGGGGCACCCACCTTGACTAGCTTCGCTTTCTTGCCCCTCTCCAACAGGACCAACGAGGTATGGCCCATATGCTGGAGCACGTGGGATACCTCAGCAACCAGTGCTTTTCGGAGTCTCTCCCGAAAAAGATAGGAACATGACATGATGAAAATATTGTATACATATATATATATATAGGTATATAGTAAAGCAAACCCCAAAAAAGTTTTTTTGAAAACTATTATTGGAATCCTGGAAAATATGGAAATCATCATCCACACCCTGGAAACACTCGTCCATTTTTTGAGGGTTGCTGACAAAAACGTACGTCCCAAAAAGATTGAATAAGTAAGGGACGACCCAAACATCACCATCCAAATAGAGTATATCCATGCATATCCCATCAAAGGTACTTGTCATCCCGAAAAGTAATGCGAAATGATCATCAATGCTGAATAGATGACCTTTTCCAAAAGTAACAACTGTATATGGCAATGGGTTGAAACTATTCTCACCATATTTAGGGGAATAAACATCCATTAGCCACATATTTTTTGGGGTACCAGGGTTTTGACTAATACCCATACACATATATATATATATAATTGTCCAGTCAAGTTTCGTTCGGCGTCACGACCCGAGATCTGCTTCTTGGGCAGTGAGAAGCGCATGCAGTTGCAGAGCAGTGGTCTTGGTGGGGAAGCACAGGTCTCGGATTTGATTGGATAGTGAGGATGACTAGTGACTATCGATCACTACTACTGAACAGAACAGAGGGAATTATTTGGCTCCACGTTTTTGAGGTGTGTTCTTAAGTTGAAGCCCGGAGAATGTCTTTGTTTAGGCGGTGAAAAGGATGTATCTTCCAATATCTTCCATGTTTGACCGAAGTGATCACTTTTTTCTGGAGAGCTTGCAACAATAACCTGCATGATCAACCAGCGTTTTCTGCATGCTGGGTTCAAATGACAACTTGATAGGCTTGCTGATCATGTTTGCCGCCCACCTATCCCGCGAGAGGATCATGAAAAGGACCCTACCAACACAGCCTCTGTGGCTTGTGCCCATCCCCTGAACTTCCAAGATGGAACTTACAAAGATGCTGGCGGAATATGATCATCCTGTTGGAAGGCAACCAGGTCCATGTCGAACAGTGGACGGTTTGTCGCGCGACTAGGCTGGTAGCTTGCTGTCGTACCACAGTTGCCTTTCAAACCATGCACCATGCTGCTGCCTGCTGGGAGTGGGCTGCAAGGTATGACCAGCAATGCCTGCACTGACTTCAACCATACCGTCCGACCTCCAAGTTTAACATGATTCCATGGCCAGTTTCTGGTTGTTGTGGATTGGTGTCGTCCCGAGGTCAAATCAGCCATGGATTTGGATTTGAGATGACCTTGTTCATCCTTACTTTCATTGCAATTTGGTATTCTTTTAAGATCCCCTAACAGGATCCCCAAGTGAGTAGCTGGATGTTGAAGATGCTTGAAATGGGATTTAAAAAAAACTGTGATACTCTTAAGTGAACCCCGAAATAGCGTTGATTTATGGATATTTATGGATTTTTATCCGCCCAAATGTGGTATTGTTGGTAAAGCAATGTCATAAACCACCCAGATATTGATGGCGTTGAAATCCAACCATGGATGGTAAACTTGGGGATGGTGGATCCGGGTGTGCTTTGCCAACATTACTATAGTTGACTTCATTAAATCCCATAAAATCCTATTAAATTACCATCATATCAACTTATATATAAATGATGGTTTATCACGTCCCCCGATCGGTTTCACCATCTAAATCCGTTGCCACAGCAAACTTGACAGTCTTCCGACTGTCAGTTGCCAGGTGTACTATGTCAGCATTGGTTCTGAACATGTGCAGGAAGGCCTACAGGTGAGGAGGACGGTTTTGGGAAGGGACATTGATGGACGTGGAGAAACCATTATATCCTGGATGTGTAGAAGTATCAGTACATATCTATCTCTTATATTCTCTTATGGTATTCACTTGTCTATTTGTAAATATTTGTTATTGCGTGTCACGCCATTGCGTGTCTATCTAATTTATCTATCCATTCAGAGAAATTCACCCATTGTTCTATCCCACTCCCCAGGTAACTAGGTCTAGGTTTTACCTGTTCTATGGCCCCGGCCAGGTGTTATCAGATGTGGGTCTGGAATCTCAGGCTTCCGCAGCGGTGAGAGGTCTATACAACCAGCATATTGTTTGAGTGAACTATAACAACCAGAGACTATCCTTTGGTTTGGGGGATCCATCCCCCAATCCACCAGACATTGGTTGGCGGATGCCAGGCTGCAAAGTTTGAGGCTGTTGCTGTCATTCTGCTGCCATTTCTTCATGGCTTCACCTGCGAAACCATGGGAAACTGCTGCATTTTTTGGTGGTCTTGAGCTCATGGGTTTGACATGGTTTGACTGGAAATGGAATACACCAGAATCCCGCGTTGGACCATCATTTTCTGTATAGTAGTGTTAATCTATGTTAATTGCTCCAAATTTTGGGGTACATATACTGATTTCGAGGCGAACCCAGTTACCATCCACAAACATACACATATATGTAGATATCCTGTGATATCCCGGTATCTTCCATTTGATTCTGTTTTTTCCATCATATCCATTACTCGTTTTGTCCCATTGCATCATCAGTTGTGGTTTATATAATGCATCCCCTAATCCATGTTGTTGCAAGGTGTTTTATCAGCTTGCTGATGCTGAACGCCTAGGTTTTCAGCCCGCATTCAAACCAGAACGTGTCGAGAAGGACATGGGACATGGGCAACCTGGGAGGTGGAAAACCGTATATAACGTGACACGAGGATGAAAGCCACGCAGCTACACATCATGCAAGGTGCTGCGCTATAGCTAAGTTGTTTTACTTCACTGGGTTAACTAAGGCAACTAAGGTTTATGGCAGAGACTTCTATAAACAAACAAGACGTCACTGTGGGGCACCACCCAGATGAGGTCCTATGCCCTCGCCCGGCTCACCAGCTTTGGCTAGACTCCTGGAATTGGCGATGGAGAGAATGCTGCAGAAGATCATTTATATAAGTTGATACTAAGTTGATTTAATGGTCATTTAATGGGATGTTTGGGATTTAATGACATCAACTATAGTAATGTCAACTATAGGATTTAATGAGATTTTATGTGATTTAATGGAATTTGACCACCTTTTTTTGAAATTCGTCTCAGATGTGGATGGACATGTTATCCACATTTATCACAAGGCGGTCGCTCCGGCCAGTTCGTGGATATCCCCACTCCGGCACATGATATTGACAAAAAGGACATTGAGGTCAAATTGAGGTCAAGAAACAAAAAAACAGCTGTTTCATAAGAGTGGTGTAAAATGGTGATTATATGGTCACTGCATGTAATTAAGATATATTATGATTAAATTTTGAAACTTCAAAGGACTGATAAGCATGGTGATTACTAAGTAATTACCAATTTAATAGCAGCCCTCTCAATGTTTGATGAAACATGCTTGATAAAAATCGAGTTACTGAAGATTAAATAAATTGATAAATCAATAAAGATATATATATATATATATGTTTATGAGTGGCTGCTGCAATGTGCAAGCAGCTGAATGTTGAAGCCAAACCTCAAGGAACCCCAAAAAAAGATAGGGAAAATAATGACATTTGAAATCCACTAGAATAGTGATATGTTACTTTTCTAGCTTTGTTTAGCGTTGCTATTGTACTGAACCATCCATTTTGGAGTAACACGTCACCACCAGAGATTTCCCCCCGGCCAGGAGCGTGCTGCAGTGCTGTCAGAAGCGCAGATGGTGAACGATTGCCAGTATCGTTTGTAGCTGCCTCAGGGGAAAGGCGAAAAGGGGGCATAGGTAATTATTCTGGGATACACCAGCATAGATGATTCACCTCTACATGATGATTTTCCACATCTATGTTGGCTTATAGCAGGGTAACATAGGACAGTTATGACATAATTAGCATAGGAAGATTGGATTGCATCGGTATTTTCTAGTTGAAAATGCTTCCTACCTTTGTCAAATTAACATAGGAAAGTTACCCATTGATGATTTAGCAGTGAACAATTGCTATTTTCCCTGGCTATTACCAGAGGGCAACCCTGCTGTAGGATTGAAATTCTATAATGGCCTGGTCCTATAAGCGCAACGGACAAACCCAACAGAGAGCAGCCGGAGCAGTTTGCAACTAGCGGAATTGCAATCATGATGTTAGATAATCGCAGGCCAACCTAGGATTGGTACAAAGATGATCATCACTGTACACTGCGGTCCACGAAACACTTTGTCAAACATGCATTCTACACAGAAATCAGGCAACATACGCACATATAATTATTATAAAATGTACATGTTTAGGTAATTAAACCATGGTAAATCCATAAATCTTTATACATATATATATATATATCATCTATTTATTTGCACAGTAAACATGTGGAACAGATACTGCACTGTATGAATTGAGGATCTGACGGAAGGCAGCACATTTTCCTACAAGCTAAGCTGAAGTTCTTTGCAGGGTATTCAAAGTCAGCACTTTGCAAATGCGATTTGTGGTTGTCGCAGCCATTTCAGCGCACCAGCGGTCTCCGAGGGCGCTTTCTCCCATCCCCCTGCTGCCGGGTGCAAAACCCGCCAGCAGGAGGGTCATTTTCAAATGGAGAAAACTATCAATGGAGTACCGCGAAGCTCAGGTTGTTCGCAAGCCTCGGGTCCACGATAAAGTTGTAGCCCAAGGAAATCCATGATGAAACAAAGCCACCACTAAGGATCGTTTTCCTGGAGGAATGAGGGGCAAGAGGTACTGTACTTTTTTCCCCACCTGCCAGGTGAGGGTTGTTAGATTTTATGTCAGTTGCCTCCTCCTCCTCCTGCTCCTCCTGCTCCTCCTGCTCCTCCTCCTCCTGCTCCTCCTCCTCCTCCTCCGCCTCCTCCTGCCTCGTCCTCCTCCTCCTCGTCCTCCTTGTCATCCTCGTCGTCCTTGCTCAACTGCGACCCGCGATCCACAGTGTTCTCTGCCGGACCTCAACCACGACCACCCACGCCCAGTGTTCCCTGCCGGACCTCAACCACGACCATCCACGCCCAATGTTCCCTGCCGGACCTCAACCACGACCATCCTCGCCCAGTGTTCCCTGCCGGACCTCAACCACGACCATCCACGCCCAGTGTTCCCTGCCGGACCTCAACCGCGAGTATCCACGCCAAGTGTTCCCTGCCGGACCTCATGTATGAAGATATGGGACAAAGAATGTGCAGAAGAAAGTTAGAAAGAATGTCAGAAGATATGCCAGATAGAATGCCAGATAGAATGCCAGATAGAATGCCAGAAGATATGTCAGAATATATGCCAGAAGATATGCCAGATAGAATGCCAGATAATATGCCAGATAGAATGCCAGATAGAATGCCAGAAGATTTGCCAGATAGAATGCCAGAAAATATGCCAGAAGATGCCAGATAGATATGTCAGAAGATATGCCAGAAGATATGCCAGAAGATGTGCCAGAAGATATGTCAGAATATATGCCAGAAGATATGTCAGATTATATGCCAGAAGATATGTCAGATAGAATGCCAGAAGATATGTCAGATAGAATGCCAGAAGATATGTCAGAATATATGCCAGAAGATATGCCAGATAGAATGCCAGAAGATATGTCAGATAGAGTGCCAGAAGATATGCCAGATAGAATGCCAGAAGATTTGCCAGATAGAATGCCAGAAGATTTGCCAGAAGATATGCCAGATCATATGCCAGAAGATATGCCAGATAGAATGTCAAATAGAATGTCAGAAGATATGTCAGATAGAATGCCAGAAGATTTGCCAGTAAGAAAATGTATAAATGTCATGGTGGGGATCACACGAAGTAAAGTAATTTTTTCCTGGTGGTATTCAGTCACTTTCATTGATTGCTCAACCACTCACAGTACCCGGATCTGTGGGAAGCAAAACAGCGGCCCTTCAAGGATCTCAGCCGCCAACTATATATATATATATATTCAAATTCAATACAATATATCTATATATATATATAATATTAAGATCTCAATCTCAACTCACAAATTTCCTCCAGTTGGTATGGGAAACTCTGAGTTCAGAAAACTCACTGAAACAGCCGCTTGTGCCCCCTCGGTCTTGTTCCTGGAAAGTATGATCCTAGCGTCCTCACATCTCACTGTGCAGAATTGGTTCTGGAGGGAAAAACAGGAACCTCACATACTTTTCTGGTTCGTGGTTTGGAACATTTTTTATTTTTCCATATATTGGGAATAATCATCCCAACTGACTTTCATATTTTTCAGAGGGGTAGGTCAACCACCAACCAGTTATGTGTCTAATACCTTCTGGTAAAATCAGCACTGCCATAAAATTTGTAGGCGACTTGTACTTGCAGCTGTTTTACCACCGTTTTACCATGATTTAGCTCTTCAAAATTGCCATGTTCCATGAGTTCCATGGCTATCAACACATCATCCCCTGGACCTTGGCCCCACTCCTTGGCTGAGGAAAGCAAGACGCCATGAAGCTGGCGAACGAAAAGCTCCTGAAGCACCTCTGTGGGAAGGCCTGCGACCTCACGTTTTGTTTATTTAGGTTGGTTAATTAGTACAAAGTGGACCCCTGTTTATGATAGCTGCTAGCTAAGTTGGTAAACATAATTATGGTTAAATTACATACTACTTATATGTAGCTATAGTGAAATTGGGGGTTTAAAAACAACTTATAACTTGCGGGCTCCACAGGCGATTGTGTGGTACAAGGTGGGGCCCCCCAAACGGTAGCTAAGTTGACGCAAACAACTTGGTTAACTATCGGGGTCTAGGGGATTAAAACTAACACCTAGTGGAGGTAGAAACCAACTTACAACTGGGGGTCTCACCTTCTATACCATCCCATTCAATGGAAATCTCATTCGTATGGTTTATTAGTGTTCGTCATGTTTGAGTAATGGTAATCTGATCGTTTTGGTAATTGTATGCATTTCAGTTAGCAAGGGATTGTTTGGTACCCTCTGGTAATTTAACATAGCTTTGGAGAATCATCATGTTTAATAGGAAAACCATCTGCAAATGAGCAATTGTCCATAGCTATATTATCCTACCAGAAGGTAATCGTATGCAATTCAGTCGTGTAATGGGTAGGAATCACACATGTCGTGAAAGAATTGAATGCTGATCGGAAATGTGTGTTGAGAACGTTTATGAATGAACATTGGCAGATGGTATATCGTTTGCTTCAAACATGAACATCGTATGGCATACCCCTTCTCAAGCAGAGAAACAAATACATACATGCTATTAAATTTCACATATATATATATATAATACACATATCACAGGTGTATATACATATACTATAGTTTTATTCATACACGCGCACACACACATATATATATATATATAAATATAGGCTGATGATTTTGTTTCATGCATTGTCCCATTCAAAATTCGCGGAGTTTTCTCAGGGTGACTTCCTGCAGAGCAAGAGACGCTGCCTCGTTGTGCATGAGACCTTCTTCTGTTTGGCCAACTGCACAGGCGTGGCTTGTTGGACCAGGTTGGGCCTCTCTGAATCTGAAAAAAATCCATGGATCCTTAGGAAAATGATCCACACCACTTTCCATGGGCTTTCCCGTAGTTTTTGTTGGTTGTTTACTGGAAGGCAATGATGGTTCAAAGGGGAATTTGAACCAATCAAGGCAATAAAGATCGACCGTCACCATTTCTCAGGATGATGGGTAGATAGAACCAATACTGTATCTGTAATAGATATGGAAAACCTGGAGATGCCAAGCATTTTCAAGGCCCTAAGCCCTGAAGTTTTGGAAATCCAGACTCATCCGGAACAAAAACGGAGCGCCAAGACGAGATCCAGCGATTTGGACAGGGCCATGTCTCGCCAGAAATGGAGCTATATGTATAATATCTATAGATCATTTTATATCTATGTCATACTGTTTCTGTAACATGTACCCTTTGGTTATTTAACATATGTAACTGTGGGAAATGGCCCATTTCTAGATGATTTATGCATATTTACCTATTAAGAATTGTTGTTTTCCCATAACTACGTTAAATTACCAAAGGGCATTCAGAAATTCAATATTTGCCGTTCATTTTTTACCTGGTATGAAGAGATTTTTTAAAGGGATCTCCTGCAGGTTGCCAGAAACTCCATGCAGCTTGGCAGCGGATCTGGGTCCTTCGTAAGATGGGGCCCATCAGTTACGTTATGTGAACATTGGTTTATAAACCCCATTGGCTATAGTTATAATACCATAGGATGAATGGTATTTTATGGGATTTAATGGGGCTTAATACTATACTTATAAGTTACCATGAACCATATAGTTATTATAAGACTTATGTTCACCAACTGATATAGCTATCCTAAGCGGGGCCCCTGACGGGGGAATGGCACCTCGAGTCAAGCCTTGGGGGGCCATGGGACCCAACCCCAACTGCACCCGGTTTTGATCTAAGGCGAAGGGCCGAGAGTGGAAGGTGAAGGACATTTGGGTGGAAATCTTTGAAGCCGAGACTCGTCCCATGGAATCCAAAAACGGTGTGACACGTGGAGTCCACTGGCCTTGTTCGAATTGTTTGGATGATCTCATTGTTGCGTTTTTTTCGGCGACCGATGATGGAACCGTTGATGTTTTTGAGGAAAAAATTGGATCTTTAGCAACCAGATTGTGGATTTGTAGCAGCACCGCTGATCTCGTGATACGATAACTCACTCATCTTCGCATCCACTACGGCCTGTCCTATCCTAAGGAATAAACAAAACTAAGCTCCCCAGAATTCCTGACAGATTGTGATGAATCTATTCATGTTTGGCAGAAATGGGCCCAATGAATTCTTTCCTGGCCTTGTTCACTAGAAAATCTGCAAACAAACATGTCTTGTCCCATGAAAATCCAAGGGTGTTCCGTTGACGTCCGTTGATGTTTGATTCAACCAAGTCTCTGAATACCTGGCAAAGGAATCATCCGTGTTTATTTTCAAAGTGTCTTATTAACATGTGCCCATTCATGGGGAGATGAGATGTCCCATTTGCATCCATTTCCATCCATCTCCATGTTTGAAACCGGACAGTCAACGGCATCATATTTTCTGAATTTCTGCTGTGCTTTGCCACCTCTGTGCCGCAACGCGTCGAGGATCACTCTTTCGGCACCCAGGACTCTGCCGGGGGGAACAATACATAGCACCTTTTTTTTCTCGGTAGATGTTGCAGATGCTCCAAGTGTTTTGGACAAAATCCATTTAAAACGTGTATGGTTTGACATGCATTTGTTTCACTGGATGTCTCTTAGATTAAGATAGCATATTTGCCTTCTGGATGTAGTTTCAGAGGACTGCATTAGTACTGTATGTACATCGGTCCAATTTGTTTCTCCTCTATATTGTTGGTTTCGTCGCCCACTTTTGTCGGTGCAATTCCATGAAATTCCTATGTTTGTATCTGAAAATATGACTTTTGAAATCCGCATATTCGCCAATGACATCCTCGTTGTTCTTGTTTGCTTTCGGATATATTTCATTGAGTCAATCGCATGTTTGCATTCAATCCCCATCCTCTGCCAGTGTTGGCAGGTGAATCCGAATCTTCTCCACTCACGTTCCTTGTCGGAGTCGGTGTGTTGCTCAGGATGACTGTGCGGGTCTTGGCGTTCTTGTCCATGCGGTGGCAAATCAACAGCACGTGCTCACGGAGGAGCCTCTTGGCCGCTACGGGGATGAGCTCAGGTTCTCATCTGTGATGTGGGCTGCATGAAACTCTCCATATTTTTGGAGCAAAAAAAATATGAATTTGGCCAACAAAAAAAACATAAACCATCAGAAACCATGTTCAAGTCCCTGACTTGGATTCGTGTCTCTGAATCAGAAGAACAACTGATTAACTAGTGCATTTAGTCAAACCCATGTGTTGCCAAACACATTATATAAGCAGTTTTGTAGGATTTAATCAGGACAAACCTTCGTTGGTTCTGAACATCCCGGGTATTGCTACTGGTCCCAGATCCAAGTTGCTTGAGTTAGATCCTGCTGATTCGTTGCTGGCCAGGCATTACTTTCCAGTTATGAATGTTATGCTGGTCGAGAATCCCATGGTAACCCATATATCCCGCATTTCTGTTGTTGAAATCCCGATTTCTTTGTTGCTTGCTTAACTTAACTTAACTCACATCAATTCTTTGGTGTCTGATGTTTATTTGTCCCAAAAAAAACACTGCGTGTTTGCGACCTTTTTTGTTCGCCAGCCGCGCAGGTTTTACTTCGAAGCCGCCGACTTCTTGTGGAAGGTGCTCTCGGACGCCGGCGAGCTGCCTGAGGCTTTGACTGAGCTGGAGGGGAAGGAGCGAAGCGGATGGTATGGGGGCCGCAGTTCCAGTTTTAAGTTTTAAGTGAAAATACAATCATAATTCATGATTTATAAATATACATAGAGATAGATAGAGAGACGGAGAGTTATATATATATAAATGCATGCATAGGAGTATGGATATATAAACATAGCTGCACTAATATCATATCGCAACGAATTGGGTTTCTGACCATAGTCATGGAAGCTATACGCATTTATAACCCCAACTGCACGCCGGAGTAGGGCGAGATGCAGAATCAAATCATTTTGGGGAATGGATTATTTATTTCACCCCATGATCATCCCATCTATATATGAATCACCAAAAACAGACTGGATGAACATATCATGCATGTGGCAAATTCATGGAACCATATGGAGAGACTCGAGGCCTACAATGCCAGAAACTATCCTCAATCATAAACTAATTGTCAAGGCCAGGAATAAAATCATCTCATTGTTGAGGCCACATATGTGTATGCATAATCATAGGCGTACAGTATACACACAATCAATCACTAGCCGCCGGGATGGTTTCGTATTGCAAAACCGCTGATTCACCAACATCTAAGTACCCTTTGGTTATGTCAAAATAGCTATTGAAAAGGCCCATTTATACATTGAAAATGGTAATGTTCCATAATTAGCTATGTTTATGTTACCAGAAGGTAATCATTTTGAATTTTTGGTTGCCAAACCATCCAAATTTTCTTC
Organism: Cladocopium goreaui; assembly: GCA_947184155.2. Lineage (NCBI taxonomy): Eukaryota > Dinophyceae > Suessiales > Symbiodiniaceae > Cladocopium > Cladocopium goreaui. The sequence goes on along the minus strand of CAMXCT020001654.1, from coordinate 125,716 downwards.
ATTGTTTCAATGCACATACCTTTGCAAACTCCTTGCGTGAAACGATCCGAACAAAGTTCTTTGTTCTTATTTGGCATCACGGCTGCGGCATTCTTGGATGGGTTGAAACCCCCACAGCGGGTGGCCATGGGATTGGTTGCATCCCTTCTGTGGTGCCGTGATGGTGATGGTGTCATTCCCTGACTAAACCTTGACCATCAAGAGTTACCCCCAAAAAAACGAATTGGCATTCATCTATAATTCTTGAACTTCTATTTTGTTTGATTTTAAATTCAGATAAATGCTATATATATATATGATGTTACGTATAGATAGATAGATAGATAGATAGATAGATAGATCGATAGATCGATAGATCGATAGATCGATAGATCGATAGATCGATAGATCGATAGATCGATAGATAGAAAGATCGATAGATCGATAGATCGATAGGTCGATAGGTCGATAGATCGATAGATCGATTCAATAGATCCGATAGATTAGATAGAATAGATCGGTTAGATCGATTAGATAGATTAGATAGATTAGATCGGTTAGATCGATTAGATCGATTAGATCGATTTGACCGATTAGATCAATTAGATAGATTAGATAGATTAGATAGATTAGAAAGATTAGATAGATAAGATAGAATCAACAGATAAATGTAATTCTATAGATAAGATAGAATCGAATAGAATATACAAGAATAGAATAGATGGATGGAATAGATAGAAAGATAGAACGATAGAACAATAGAAAGAAAAAACAAAATATAGAGACTTAGATAGGTAGGTAGGTAGGTAGGTAGACAGATAGATAGATAGGTAGATAGATAGATAGATAGATTTATTGATATACTGTATATATATATATATGCACAAATCTATTCAAACAATGCTTCATCATTGAAATTGGCACCTCCTTGTCAAAATGTCGTCGGTTTAGCAAACCCCTTGGGTTCCCATGGAGGAGCTAAAAGAGGAAAAGTGCATCCGCCTTTGCGACTCTGCAGCGACTTTCGCCGGGCGCTGCTGAGATGGGAGCTGCAAGGGGGTGGTCGGATCGATCATTTTGTAATGCATCCTGGATGGTGGAATTAAAGCTTGGTATGAATTTCAGAATGTTTGGTTAATCTTGGCAAACTAATTTGAATCATGTATCTACATTTTGGCTGAATTATTAGCCAGGTTAATTATTAGCCAGGTTATATGTTGCTTGTGCTCTGGTAATCTAACACTAGGAAACACAGCAATGGACATTTCCCCACATTTCAAAATTATGTTCCCATTAGCACTTCCATTTAGTTTGGGGATTTCCCAGCTAGCCACGCTTGACAAATCTTCGGGAGCCTCAGAAATGGCCTTTCACAAGGCGAGTTGCTGGACGTCATCGCTGCCAGCGCTGGGATCAGATCCTACTACCGTGCCATGGGGCTTCCCATGCCGCAGCTGCCAGTGGCGGAGGCGGATCAGACCCTTGGAGCTGGGATGATCTGGGATGGAATGGGCCCAAAGGTAAATTGTCCCTTTTTTTTTGCAATAAACGATGGCTTCATACCACAGATAAACAGCATTGGTGATTCCGTGGGTTTGGAGTTTTGACCTACATATTGCACACAAGTGAGTAATTATATGTAATTATATATGCATATGCTGTTCTGTGAAATACATATGCACATACATTACATTACCTTGCATTGCATTACATTACAATACATACATACATGCATATTTTTGGTTTATTTGTATATATATATATATATTTATTTATTTATTTATATTTACTGTACATGTAGCAACCTACCAAAAAGATAGAAACACTGTTCCAGGATGCTTTACCCTGTGGTAATAAAACATGACTAGCTGGAAAATCTACCATTTACTTACTTCGATGATTTTACCACTATTATCAAACATTTACCAATTGTTATTGGTTCCTTATTACCAATCAACCACTATTGTTACCGTTATTATCCCAATATCATCCCATAATTATTGGCCCTGCTATATCCATAAATATTCCCCAGAAACACCAAGAAACCACCATGAAACCACTCCAAAACCATCATAAATCCATTACAAAAGCATCATAAATCACTACAAAACCACCATAAATTCCCATCATAAGTTCCCCCATAAACCCATCCTCAGGACGCCGCACTTTCGTCGCGTCACGGAGATTTGCTCCAGCGGTCTGCAGTGGGATCCGGCCGTCGCTTGGGCGCCACGCGACTTGGATCATGCAAATACAAAGGTGGTTGAATCATCAATACTGGTTGGTGGTTTGGAACGATTTTTTATTTTCCATAATATATGGGATAATCCTTCCCATTGACTAATATGTTTCAAGATGGTTGAAATTGAAACCCTCAACCAGAATAAATCGGGAATTCACCCTCCATTATAAACATGAGGAATTATGCATCAACATTGTGAACGAAACAATACTGATTTAACTTAAACATATTGAACTGCAGGTTTAAATCATCTTAAATTGGACTTGTAGCCACATAAACCAGTGGACTTTAGGGGTGTGTTTCATATTAACGGTTTGGTTTTGTTCATTTACTCGATGTAAACCATCTCCATCCATCCATAAATCAGGAGCAAACTAAATGGACAAACACACCATGACTGTCGTAAGATTATGTAATTTGGGGTCCACAATGCCATCGAGAAAATTATCAACTCAACTTAGAAATATCATACCCACTTGGCATGATTTTAATGATCACATACTATACTTGATATATTTTACAATAATTAGTATACTTTAGGTAATGTATACAAATTATAGTATACTTCATGATCCCATACCTGGTTTGATTCTAAAGATCGTATTTCAACTATAGTCTTCTCAAATCGCCGAGGACTGCAGGGCCAAGATGTCAACCTGGAAGTCTACAAAACGCTTCTCGCCGGGCAGGTGTCACTGGATGTTTTCCAGGGTAAACATCCAAAAAAGAAGGGAAAACCCAGAAAACTCCGGGAAACAATGCGTAGGACATGATCTAGAACTGGTGTTCAGAAAACATATCATACATATCTATGTGACAATTTGAATTGCCAGTGGGGAAACCCAATGTGGAATAAAGGAAACATAAGAAACCATGATATTCACCTAGAAACCTGGGAATATGTTTTCTCATTTGCGATCACGGGAACTATTGGCATTTTGGGCATGACCTCACTGGCTGTGAGATGAGAACAGTAATGTTAGCAAAGCCACCTTGAATCACCCATATACCATTTGGTTTTTTAACATAGCCATGGAAGCCATGGCCCATAGAAATAGATGGTTTACCGAACTTAATAGCATGGTGCTTGATTTTCCATGGCAAACTGTGAGTCATATCCAGATGGTAAACATTCATATAAATCCATATAACCATCAAAATTTTATTGGGTACAACCATCAGCCATAAAATATATCCAGATGGTATATGATTTTATTGGGGATGGTTGTGCCCATAAAATGTTGATGGTTATATGAGCATTGATGGGCCATTTTCCATTGCTATGTTAATGGTATATTGATGATTTTTACCACCCATGGTGAAATTGGTGATGATTTACTGCCCAGCAAGTTGCTGTAGACTTGATCCAGCTGGGGAATCTAAGGGTCCCGAATGGGCCCCTACACCTTGAAAGATCTTCGAATGTACAAATGTAAGCAACTGCTATTTAAAGTTGATGCAAATGCATATATATATAATATATATATAATTATATATATATACACTTTTTGGTAATGTAAGGATATACCCTCCGGCAATCAAGCATGGCAATGTTTTTGTCCGGTTTGTTCTACGTTTTTCTCATTGAAAAAAGAAACATTCAGTTCAGGTGTTTCCGAGCCAGCCACATTTGATGACAGATGACACTGGTAAATCCCATTGGTTATCCCATCAAGATCCATTAAGGATCCATTATTAAGAACCATTACTACCATGATTATTGTTAAATCATTTTTTCAATCATTATTTTCAACCATTAGTATTGATTAAATATTATTATTACTGGTTATTTGTCGTGTGTTACTATTATTGTTTTTATTGTTACTGTGTTTCATGATTATTATATTATTGTTGTTATTGTTATTATTGCCAAACAAATATTACAACCGGATGAGAGTATATATATATATAAATATTCATTTTTGTTGAGAATCCCAGGCCCAGGGCGCGGATGTTTCATGTTTCGAGGTTGGGCATGGAGAGGAGCCCAGTGATGGCTGGCATGAGCCGGCCAGATAATCCCAACAGCAAGTGGGTGCCTTGCTACATCATGCCGGTGATGCCGCCGGTTTCATGTGTATTCTCATGAATTTATAAAGATCATCGAGAGGTGATTACCCTCTGGTAAACTAACATAGCTACAAAATCACCATTTGTTAGTAGGTAAACCATCTATAAATGTGCAATTTTCCATAGCTATGTTAGTTTACCAGAGGGTAAGAGCTTCTTAACAACAAACATCCACTACTTGGCTTTGGGTGGAAAATAAGCTATCTCCAGAGTCCAGTGGTTTATCGTCATGTTCCGTAGTAATATGATATGTTGGTGGATGCTGGCGTTTTTCAAATTCCATTTTCAGACACACCCACTCAGGATCTTTTACCCTCTGGTGAACTAACATAGCTATTGAACATGGTGATTTAAAGTGGATTTACCCATTAAGAATGGTGATTTTCCATAATTATGTAAACGTTTACCAGAGGGCAAAGCATTTAAAAGCATCCTCCACGGCAATTGTTTTTTTGGGATCACCTTCAGAAAAGGGGGATGGTGAATCCCCGTCTGGTATCATGGGTGGCAAGTGGAGACACTTCCAATGACCGTTGTTTCTATTCGGGTGATACCCCAAAGTGGGTACCCCCAAATTATCAAAAATTGGCGATCTGGTAATCAAGCATACTTGCCGGAAATCACCCATGTACTTCGATGTTTTTCCCAGCTGTAAACTCCCTTTATGTGCGATGTTCTAGCCATGTTTGAGGACGCTGGAGGCTGAGGGTATCAAAATTTCAATGGGAAAGCCAATGGTTTTGGGGTAATGTGGTCAAAACAATAGTAAACCATCCCCCAAATCACCATTTTTACTAGGTGGTATGTAGAAACCATTCTCAGATGGGTAGTTTATTGTTTTACCATGTTTTATCCACATGACACCCAACAAAAATCTCCCCAGAACTCGAACTCGGTGCTGAGAGAATATCCGTCCTGTCCGTCCCTAAGGAGGGAGCGTTGACGACAGCTTACCATTGGTTACTTGGGCCACGACTTGTCGTTGGATGTTGGAACATTAAGTAGCCTTTGGTGTCCTCAAAGGTGGCTGGAAAATTCCTTGGTTTCGTGGAGGTTTAGAGGGAAGAATAGGGGATGTTCCATCTAGCCACGTTTGAGTCCCCGAGGGTAACAATGCTATAATAATTAGGTGGATAGGTTGCTTAATCACCAAAAACGGTGGTTTCATTTGGTAACTTATCATAGTTTAACCATCTATTAGCCAGTGAAATTCCCAATGCGCCCCAAAAAAGGGGCCCCAAAATCAAGAGATCCAATACCAGACCAAGGTCTCGTTCCGAGGGGTATTTAAGATTGGGGGAAGGTTTTGTTTTTAAATATGTTGGGACGTATTGGAACATGTTGGTTTTGTCTGAAAACATGGTACCAAAAAGATCCAACAAGTTAGTTAGATGTTTTCCTGGGGTATACCCAGCCATTTGTTGGAATATGTTGGAATATCATGTCTGCTTGCCACAACAATAAGCGCACTCGGATTCTTGAAGTGCCCTGGAAGTTCGACTTGGTGTGGTCGGGGGAAGGTAGACACACACATGTGTGTGTGAGGATGTATATGCAATTATATGTAGCGTACATACTTACATCCTTTCATCCATCCATCCATCCATCCATCCATGCATGCATGCATGCATGCATGCATAGACATACACACACAAATCTTATTCAAATATGACTGGAATCAGTTTTTGACGAGGTAGGACAGCTTGTTGAAGGTACAATGTCTGGCATTTTTGCAGAGACCAAGATGTTGGGTCGCCTGGGTTTCCCATGAAATCTTCCCATGAAATGGGGGGCTTGCCAGGGGGGAGTAATGAGTAATCCCTTCCCCATATGAAACACCCAACGAAATCATGGTTTAGTAGGGAATTTCTTGAGATTTCACCACATTTCGTAGGGACCAAAGTCCATGGGGCTTCAGTCATGACCTCTTGGCGACGTCGCAACAGGTTCCATTGGAGTTCCGTGGCGTACCCCCCGCGCCTTTGAAACAGCACAGTCGGAGGAGTCGGTCAGAAGCCATCTACCAGATATGGTGGAGCTGTTGGAAACCTTTGAGTATTGCATGTTTAAAAACCAAGATTCAAAAATCAATGATTTGCAAGACTCAGCCCCAAATCGTCGGTTTGTTGGCTTTACCACAATGACGACATTAATATCATGACTCAACGTGTTGACTATCATTGAAATATATTCCAACACATTTGAAGAGGTTTGGACCAAGGACATGCCTTTGTCTTGTAAGCGAACATGGGGATTAACGAACACAAGTGTGGATTCAACCGACAAGAATTGAATTTGATTCCAAGCAACATAACGAGTCAAACTCACCGAGATGGGCATACATTTGCACTGGGTGATGCGTGCCACCCACAACTAGAATTCGCGTGAGTTCCCCACACCTAGAACCATCTTGAAGTCGACCTGCGACTTACGCTGACGCCTCACCAAGCTTCGACTTGGAATAGAAATTCAGCAATTCAGAAACAACTCCAAACTCATTGTTTGGTAAACCCAAGGATAAACCTACCAATTGGGGATGATGTTTACCACCCATTTCTGAGAATAGTGGGGATGGTTTCTTATTGGGTATACAGTGCCACTGTGCATGTCCAGAAAAGCACTGATTCAAATCTCCAGCTACATCCAGCCTTGCAGCCGGGCCGAGGAATTTTGCAATCTTCCAAATGAAACCCTTTCCGGGATCCAAGATCAGCCGCGCCGTCACTGTGACCTAAGAGCAGGTTCCCCACGTTTGGCCTTTAGTCAATGCCAGAATTGACATTAAATTGGGGCCATATCGCAGTTGTAATTTGTATATTATTATTATATATGTTTGTCTCGCCGCTCATCAATTCATCTACATTATGCTTTGTACAACCGAGACAAAACTTGGTGATTAAGCGTCCCTGCTAACTCAGGTACACATAGCACATGCGTTTTCCAAATTCCATCATCAATAGGATGCTACTGTCCCTCCTACAAACATAGGCTCTGACAAATGAGAGGTTAGACTACTACCTTGGAATGAGCGATTCTCGGGGTCCAGTCTGATAGTTGGGGGATGGTAGCATTTGAGCTTCTTTCAGGACCTGGAGATATCCCAAATCCGTCAGTTCAGGAACCAGGGTTGTAACCCGCTGAAGGAAGAGATAACCATCACTTTGAGGACTTTGTCACCAGGCTGACTATCCCTTTTCCAACTGGTCTGCAAATATCCCAATATGGCACCTGGGCACCAAGGGTGCGAAGATAGACTAAGGACATGGAGAGCATTGCGTCAGCCTACACGACTGGAATTCATTGTGTTTTCTGACGGGACGGCCATATCATGATGAGAGATACTGCTTTGCTGTTTGGAGACCGGCTACACCGTGATGTGCAACTCATGGTGGATCTAGGTTGCTGGGTGAAAAGTCTGGTACCGGATGGTACCCGACTGGTCATAGTCATAGCTGATTGATGGATGTTTATTCCCCAAGTCATATGGGAAGGTAATTTCACATAATTTCACAGATTTTGACCCATCAGGTGTGAATGATACTGATTGACTTTACCAGTGTTCCTTAGAGTGCTGGTTCTTTGAGGTGAACACAGGAATGCCAGAAGGAATAGACATCCGTTTTTTCGGATGTGCATCCCAGTTAGTAAGGAGAATCATATCCACAGCCAGCTATAGAGTTATAGACAGTTTTAGGTGCAAATAAGATTCAAAGAACACTTGAACATAGTGAATGTAGAATACTTAGGTAGGTAGACAGACAGCTGTAGATAGATCATGATAGATCCCCATGTGCACAATGAGTTACCAACTGGGACTCAGATTCTCAGGTAGTGCCATGGCAGATGAACGTTTGCCCGCTGAGCCCGGGGCACCAAGCCCACGGCAGCGCATTGACAGATGCTGAGCTGAAGATTTAAGGGCTTTAACCATGAACCATAAGCATTTTCCATAGGGAAATCATCTATAAAATATCTATAAATTTAAATGGTCCATCTGGGTAAATTATAACGACCTCACTGCGACCTCACTGGAATCATGAGAAATCATCCCCAAATGGCCTTAATTCAGGTCAGTGAATTATTTTAATTTACCCAGATCTATAATGCTCCATGTTCAGTAACTATATTTTGGTTTACCAGGGGTCAACTTTGGTGAATGGATGTGAATGGCAGATGTGTTGAGCATGTCTCACTGAAAAGGGGAAACACCTGACTAGCTAAGTTCCGCGATAAATGGTGAATTGCCTGAGCCGCCCATCATTGCTGGTTGCAGGGCATCCCTGGGTTTGTAGGATTAACGGTGATTTGAGTAGTTTGGAGCCAAGACTCACAGATACAACTGGCTCTGTTTCAAAATCGGTAACTGAACATGTGAGGCTTTTTCACTCATCTTCCGAAAACAAATAATTGCCATTCTGTGGCCATGTTATGCCATTTTTGAGACCAATCATGACTTAGTGTGTCGCTCTTTCACGTTTTTGGAGGGTCTCTCTAGACGCTCTCGTATACCCTTTATTATCTTGCTCTCGTATACAATCCAACGAGATCAGAAACAGCAGTCCCATTGATGTGTTCCCATGTGGGAATCCCTTTCTCCACATTCTTGAGATGCCCATTTGGTGAAAAATCAACAATTTTCACAATGGCACCAATGGCCCTGGAAGGGTGCACAGGAAGGCTTCCCGGATCCCCTTAATCTGGGGGCTTCATCTGGGGGATCAAATGTACACAGGAAGCCCCTTGGTATACGGGAACCCTTTTAAGGGCACAGAGCCTCTAAAGAGACCGTGGAGGATCCCGCGTAAATCACCGGTCCGCCGTGCAGGATGCGTCCAGGCTCTGAAGGATGCCGCGGGCGAAGAGGTCTTGGCCAACGCCGCCGGTGTTGTGGCCATGTTCACGGCGATGACTATGGTGGTGGATGCCACCTGGGCCTCTGAAAATGGGGTACTTGAAGGATCCCACGAAGGAAACCATGGTGGGTCCTCCGCTGTCCCACATAATAAGTGGATTGTAACCCCACCTACCAGGGATACCAGGTACTGGGCTTGTTGAAGTGACAATTTCAGTGGGAAATGGGCGAAGATGGGCAAAGCAGCCAAAGGTGATTCCGCGTTGTGTCAGCAAGGTCCAGTGCACAGAACCTCGTGGTTTCTATCTGTAAATATTGATTCTCATAGTTTGATAGTCATATATATATATATGTATATTATATATATATATATTACAGTATCTGTGTACATTTGTATATGTGTAGACCCACATAACATATATATCTATCTATCTATCTATCTATCTATCTGTCTATCTGTCTATCTGTCTATCTGTCTATCTGTCTATCTGTCTATCTGTCTATCTGTCTATCTGTCTATCTGTCTATCTATCTATCTATCTATCTATCTATCTTATTGTTTATATACATATATATGTACATTTATATAAGATATTGGAAATGAACCTCACAAGGGAGCTAGCCTCACCCCAATATAAGCATCATGGCTGACAGTTCTTGTACATAGTTTGCTGGAGATTTCATATTTTGAACCCAATCATACACCATCCCCATGTTCAAAAGAAATGTGTGGTTGGTAGAAACCAGTCTGAAATGACAGGTTCGGTTTATGGTTCAATTTGCCACATGATGCACCAGGCTAAGCTTTTATCAATCGCCAAGCACTTGAAGTCAATCACCGATGTTTTTGGAGCAAAGCCAGCAACCCTCCACCTGACTGTTTTAGAAGCGATCCAGCTTTCATGGCGCGAATAAAGTCCATGTTCCCAAACTTATCATATTAAGTCGTATATATATATATATATATATATACACCTATATATAGATTGAGCATTGTTCGTATTTCATTCAGCTTGGTCAAATATGGCCATTTGGGCAATGTTAAAAAAATTGATATGTGGGAGAACGGGTTTCTTTCTCCGTCCGTTTCTCCTCCCTGGCCCAAATATTGGCCTAGTCCCAAGGCCACAGGGCAGTCGTCCAAAGAATTTGCGATCATGCAGAAGTATGCCAGCAAATTCCTGCGCTGGACATTTAGCAATATTTACATGGGCGCCGGCCGGATGTTTGTAAATTCCAAGTGGCTGGTTGTCATAATAAATTTTATTTTTTTTTAAGCTATGTTGTATTTTTGATGTTTGTCTATTACTGTATAAATTATAAAATAATATTTATATATATATATATGTAAATATTACATATGTTATGCGCTATATATGTTCTTACTATATATAATAGGAAGTGTCATGTTGGTATCACCGAAAAGGTGCTGAAGAGTTTCTCTGTGGTTCAAGCAACTAGACATAGCTAGACTATGATTGGAACTGCCGCAATCCTGCTGGTTGCGTTGCATGCCTCGCTTTTTGCAACAAGTTTAGACATGGGGGATGGCACCACTTGGTCAGCCCGGAATCCTCGTGTTTCTCATGCCCTTCATCCGTGTCCAAGGAAGAGAAACCTGGCAGCGTTCTGTCCTTGCATTCAAGGATAGCCAGGGAACCAGGTGCGATGATTCTGGGTCAGTCTGGATTCGGTGGCTTCATGGGTGGCTTTATAGCCAGAAATGGAGGAATAGACTGACCGTGTCATATCCAGTTAGAGATTGCTTTGTTCTTTAAATTTTCCGGGTATCTAAGTTAAGCCACGATTCCATCCCACATAGCAGCTCTGCTGAACATGAAAAATACCTGCAGCGTGGTTCACCCTCTCAGCTGGTGGTTCCATGGGTTCCATGGCGTCGGGTTCAACCAATCGCCAGACGTACGCATGGTTTTAGACGAACGTCCGAGATGAACGCCTTGGCTCCAGAAACCAAACTGGTCAAATCGTTGATTCTGCTGGGATGATTTCTGATTTTACTAGTATAGGGAGGAGTGCATTCTGTGAAAGAATCACTGGCCTAGGACCTCTTTGAGAGCAGGTCTTACTGCAAACTGATAAGACCAAAAATGCTAATTACTGCATGATGAGTCTAGAAACGTGAATGGTGATGAAACTGCAAATCCCTAGGTTTTGTTTGTGCAAATTCACAAAGGTTGTTGAGATGGCGATATATTGGATCATATTGGATCATATTGAATATGATTGCATGTAATTATCTGATTACCAATGTCAATTAGTAAGAAAGGACCACTATCTATTCCCCTTTCGGAAATTTCACCAGGATGCTTCAGAGCCGGTCCCGGTCCTTTGAACGATGTGTACAGCGTAGGTCGCCAGCTCTATAGGGCTCTAGAAGTTCATTTTTCAGACAGTTTTCGGCACATTTCAATGTGCCGTTTCCAATCCGGAAGCAACATTCATGTGCAGTGGAGCTGTAAGCGTTGGGATATCACATATATATATATTGCTTATGTAAATATTTATGTCATATATAGTCTAAATATAAAATGTTTTTTTTAATGCATACTGTTTAAAACACGTTGATAGTCAGATGAGCCTGAAGTTTTCATTGAAGATTGCCGCAAGAAACAGGCTGCTAATTATTGAAAGCAAGACTCTATGCACGGGAGGCACCGTAAGTGCTTTTCCCTCTCCATAAATTTGAAAATGCACCCATCCATCCAATAGAGATATATCCAGCATGAACTTCCGTTAATCGTTAACCCACTAAGAAACAAACCTAGCAAACTATACTTATAATCATACGTATACACACATACATGTTATATATATATATGTATATATAATTATATATATATATATACATGTGAACATTGTTCATTACTTTTTTCCGGGAGGGGGCGTGCAAGTGCAAATTAAACTTGACGTTAGTGTGCTTGCCCTAGGTAAACTAACATAGATGTGGAACATCAACCATGTAGACATTTCATTTGTAGATTATTCTCTTGGGGAAAACATGTGTTTTCCGCATCTGAGTTAGATGAAGTTAGTTTACCCCATGGCACATCCATGTTTCTTCCAACCAGCTCAACTAACTTACCAAACAACTTCGCAAGTCCTTCATCTTGCAGCCTCCACTTGCCTTCAGCATTGTCGGCACAACCCCAGCGCAGTTTCGGAGAGTTTCTGGGTGGCAAGCGGATGAGGTCGACCACAACGGTGGAGACCAGGTAGAGAAACTGCACCGAGACATGATTGAAAAAAGGTGGAAATCTGATGAGGTAACACATGGTAAGTGGGGAGGACATGAAATTGTGATGACACATTTGGATACATTTGGAACAGTTTGGAACATTTTGGATACATTTTGGAACATTTTGGAACATTACGGTTACTGTGGAAATATGAAAGTTTTATGGAACATTTTGGATACATGATCGGCCAATGGATCCCAAGTGGGGTTCAGGTTCACCACCGTTTTCCAATCCGGGGGTCATTGATCGTGTGTTGACATGGTTAGTTCTATATTGCCATCACCTGATGATTTATAATGTCATCCCTGGATTAATAAACCCCAAACGGCTGTTTAAGTGGGAGGGTGCCATGAAAAAGTATCAGATGAAATGACTATTGGAGGAGCACCCCCTAATTTCAAAACAATGGTTTAGTCTCATCCGGGGTTGACATGTATGTTGTGGATTGTAACTTTACTCCATCAACTTCCCATAGTAAACCCCCGATAGTCATCGTCATCCCCCCTTGATATTCTTGCACTATTTTCTTAGCCATTTGATGCCCATTAAAAGCCAAGAGTTTGTAACGAAAGTGGCTGGGCTATGATTACATATTATCCTCTCAGCAAAATTGCTGGCTATATACCCCAGTTTTATGGCTTCATTCCTGTTGCCGTCATTGTATAGCGTTCATGTTCCCTATTCAAATCGTAATTTTGGGATACATCCCAATGTCAGACACCCCCAACCAAGTACAGTAGTGGTCATCATTGATTTTGCCTGGTCTCAACAGCCGTAAACGTGTTGCGTCACGACTGACATACTTGCTGCACGGAGACTCAGCGCGGCCGCGCAGATGCGTGCTCTGAAAAGAAAACGTTGCAGAGTTGCAGAGCTATGCGATGATTTTGGCCATGAAATAAACTAATGACTCCGAGTTGAATGTGATTTGGGATATATATATATATATAACTGTATATATATATATATGCATATATGTATAATTAATCATCATCATTATTGCAACTAGTACTATTATATAGTACTATTATATAGTAATATTCCATTTATATATATAATATTTAGAATATGTATTTGTATGTAATATATATATATATACATATATGTATGCATGAACTGATCAGAATCGATGGGGCAATCCTCAGACTCTAAATGAAAACAGGGTGCAATTGTGAAGAATGTAAGGGGGCCCAGGGATCCTTCGGCCCAGGGATCCTTCCAAGATCATGCAACTACTTAGTCAATCAATCAGACACTGAAGAATCCGCTTAAATAATGTTTTTTTAAAGTGAGGCTCCCAAACGATAGCTAAGTTGGATCCTAACTCCAATATACTCGAATAACTTTAAGGCTTTTGATACTACATGATACTGATAAGTACAGTTTGTAATGGGCTATATTAAATTATTATAAACCAACTTACAGCTGGGAGGGCAATATTGCGAAAAAGACCCTACTGTAACTGCTAGGTGTTTTCAACGCATTCAGTTTCCCATGCTAGCTGGGATGAAAATCCAAAAATCCCAATCAGTCAATGAATTGTTGTGTGGGCTTGGGCCAGCCAACCTAGGTTGCCAAAAGCCCCCGACTCCTGTTACCGCCGTTGAAATGAATGAATTACAAATGATCAGCAAGGGAAAAGTGATGGCAAACGCCCAGCATTGGCCCATACAGTATGTGCATTGTTTAAATACACACACACATATATATATATATTTATTTATTCGTGTATATATATATATATACACACATATATATATATAGACAGACTTGAAATCCAATTGAAGCTGGGGAATCATAGGCCGACAATCAGTGATTTGCAAGGTAACCAAAGTCAGCCATGCACTTGTGAATTCTCGCCGCAGCCATTTCCAGCACAGCGGTCTCCGAGGGCGCGAACTCTCACATCCCCCTGCTGGGTGCAAAACCCGCCGGCGGGAGGGTCATTTTAAAATGGAGAAAACGAGCAATGGAGTGCCGCGAAGCTCAGCTTGTTGGCCTTCACGACCTTTCCCTCAACTTGGGATGGGCGTTGTTAGTCAACTGAGTACCAACGGGCTATGGTTCATAGCTGAGAAGATATCATTTATGATACGGTATAGAGTATAGACCCAATTTTAGAGTGATACAACCCATTCAATTACTATAGCCTCTCAACAAACTTCAAGGCAGATCTAAGTAGAAATAAGCTTGTGTCATGGTTCAAGTCCCTCCCAACAACTGGTGGGTTAAAAAGATCCCAAAGAAACACATCCACCGCTAAAGCCAAATACCACCGGCTGGTTTAAACAAAAGACAGTACCCGGAAAGGAGATTTGTAAAAAGCCTGGGAATACCACATATGACGTATATACGTATATATATATATATATATATCCCCGAGTAATCCAACATGGCAATTGGAAATCCCCTCTACATGGTGGGTTTAATTGGAAAAAACATCTATTAAATGGTGGATCTTCCATGGCCCAGTTTGATTGCCGGAGGACACTTATATTTTTTATCTATTTTTTGAGGATGGTTTAAACCCACAGTTTCCCATTCCCTTTCACAAACCCAGTGATCATCCATGGTATTTTGACCGGGAAGGGATCCTAAAACATGTGCAACGCACTTCTTTCTCTCGGATTCAAAACGAAAGGTGGGTAGGTCGGGCGAACTGTGGCATAGTTGTGGGTGAATAGTCATCATGTTTTTGTTTCATTCAAAATCGATGGATTATCAATGGGTTGGAATGGACAAATTGCAGGATTTGGTGGTTTCATGTTTTTCTATTTTCCATTTCATATATGGGATGTCATCCTTCCAAAATATTGACGAACTCTAATATTTTTCAAGATGGTTAAAACACACCACCAACCAGCAAACCATAGTAAACCATAGTAAACCATAGTAGACTCACTATTTTTGGATGGATAAAACGCCCCACCAAGCAGTTGCAGGAGCCCAAATTTCGGAACATCCCATGGTTTCCGGGGTGAACTCCCCAATGTTGCCCTGCGGGGCTGCAGGGCGTGGAAGATTTCACCGTTGCCTTGGGCCCAAGATCCCCACTCAGATTGTTTTGTTTTGGAATATAGGGATGGGTCACAACCTATTATTTCCATATTTTTGGGGAGTAACCATCCATTGACCAGCTATGTTGGTGTACTATCCAGGTACCAGGGTTTTGTCTCATAGATGTCATCTGGTTGGTGGTTTTGAACATGTTTTATTTTCCATAATATATGGGATAATCCTTCCCATTTGACTAATATGTTTCAGAGGGGTTGAAACCACCAACCAGTTCATGATGTAGAAATCTGATGAGGTAACCCATGGGACCGATGGGGATGACATAAGAATGTGATGAAACATTTGCTGGTTGGTGGTTTGGAACATTTAGATTATTTTTCCATTCAGTTGGGATTGTCATCATCCCAACTGACGAGCATATTTTTCAGATGGCTTGAAACCACCAACCAGCCATTCATAATTTAAAACCATTATATTATCAATAAACAACATAGTAAATAACAATTAAACATCTTTGTAATAACCAGTATTATATAAACATTATTTACCAGTATTCACCATTTTTAACCACTGACCCGTATTGATGTCTGAAGAACTCCGCAAGGAAAGCAGGAGGCCATGAAGGCGGCCAACGACAAGCTCTTGAAGCACCTTTGTGGCCAGGCGCCTGTCCATCCAAAGATGGGAATATTTTTTGATACAACTGATATTATGGTTGATGATTACCTGGGTTTGTTTAAGGCGTTACCCATTTTCCCAATGGAAAATCCACCATTTGAAAAATCTATAGTGATTTTTTTTTTTGACCCCTTAGGCATGTCTAAGATGGGGATCAGATACTACCCACTTTTCTTGTGGTCTATCACAATCCATTATGGCAGTTTTTTTCAACCGGAAAAATGGCATGACACAGGAAAATTGAACGCTGCCCAAGAGGGTTCACAATCTTACCAAAAACGGCTTGGATAACATGTATCATACAGATGTAAGAGAAAAAAGCAACAGACATCTAGCTAGTCATAGGTGGTGATGACGACCTACATTTATTAATAGCCTGCCAGCGATACAGGTCGATAGTGGCACACCAGTTACGTAACATGTGGCACCACCTTACCACGACGTCATGTTGCATATATGTCATCCAGCTACTTATTAATAGTACTTATATAGAATATATATGTATGCTTGAAAAGAAATCTGGGTGATCCTTGGTATACTGAATACGATATATTAATGATGGGGCTATAATAAAACAACGATACGAAGGGACGAAGGGAGTTTTCTCAAAATGGCCGATGCCGGCCTTTTCTTACGGTAAAATAGAACACGAAACCATGGGATGGACAGGAGTACCCTATCATCCCTAAGATCACTATGGGTAGCAACTATCCTCCCCAAATGGTAGGTTGATGGCATTGTGTTTCTTACACTATACAGGTTACCTCTGTGTAATTCTGTATTTACGCATGGTTTACAGAATGCAAACGCACACATGATGCACACACACGTGTGTGTGTGTGTGTGTTTACGTCTATGTTTCGCATTTCACGCACATCGAAAGAACCAAAAATGCGAGCAACGGTGACTACTCAGAGACGAGCAAACCGGAGAGCACTGTTGACCTAGCTTGGGTTTGAAGTTTGGTTGTAATCTGGGAACCATTTGAGCCCTGGAATGCCCTGGAGCTAGGAAATGGTATGGTCTTGGTTGATGTATATATAGTCTTGGCTGGATAGGAAAACAAGGGAAATCCCCGGAATCGAGTTAGGTAAGTGTATCATCATTTTCAAAGTCTCTATACTTAAACTTAAGGTTGTATCTAACATGGTTGGATGTGTATGGATATGTGGGATCAACATGGATCAACCAACTTCTGTAAAATCATTTGTGAATGACAGTATGTCATCTATAGTCTCGATTTGCCCTCCCATTTTCTATAGGTGGTGTGCCCTTTCATAATATAGATGATGATCCCCGGTGATTGCTCTTTGTTTCCAGTTTTATGCTGTGAATATATATATATATACAACTATACACATATAAATCACAGACAGTGCAACCTGCATTATATCAAATTATGTTCATGATGTTTTATGTTCCGTTTGCTTGTGCTTCAAAGGTCATTTTATTTCAGGTGATTATTATCATTGCCAGTATCATTCTCATTATCATCATCATCATCATCATCATCATCATCATCATCATCATCATATTTTATGTCATATTATTTCAGCTGATTATTACCATTGCCAGTATCATTATCACTATCATTATCATCATCATTCTTATTATTTCTACTATTGTTTTTCCCCACCTGCCAGGTGAGGGTTGTTAGATTTTATGTCAGTTGCCTCCTCCTGCCTCGTCCTCCTCCTCCTCCTCCTCTCCTCCTCTCCTCCTCGTCCTCCTCGTCCTCCTTGTCGTCCTTGTCTCCTCGTCGTCCTCGTCGTCCTCGTCGTCCCGTTTCTCTGCCGGACCTCGTCCACAGTGTTCCCTGCCGGACCTCAACACGACCATCCACGAGTGTCCCTGCCGGACCTCAACCGCGTGTTCCCTGCCGGACCTCAACCACGACCATCCACGCCCAGTGTTCCCTGCCGGACCTCAACCACGACCATCCACGCCCAGTGTTCCCTGCCGGACCTCAACCGCGAGTATCCCGCCAGTGTTCCCTGCCGGACCTCTAAAATGTCCCTATGCCAGAAGATATGCCAGAAGATATGCCAGAAGATATTCCAGAAGATATGCCAGATAGAATGCCCTGCCAGATAGAATGCCAGAAGGTATGCCCAGATAGAATGCCAGAAGATATGCCAGATATAATGCCCTGCCATATCAGAATGCCAGAAGATATGCCAGATAGAATGTCAGATAGAATGCCAGAAGATATGCCAGATAGAATGCCAGAAGATATGCCAGATAGAATGCCATGCCAGAAGATATGCCAGAAGATATGCCAGATAGAATGCCAAATAGAATGTCAGAAGATATGTCAGATAGAATGCCAGAAGATGTGCCAGTAAGAACATGTATAAATGTCATGGTGGGGATCACACGAAGTAAAGTAATTTATTTTTGTCATTGTATTTATTCGACCATTTTTTCCAGAGAATGGTGGGAATCCTCCGCCTCGTTCAGGGTGACTTCCTGCAGAGCAAGAGACGCTGCCTCGTTGTGCATGAGACGTTCTTTTGCCTGGCCAACTGCGCAGGTTGGAGGGAACAGTGCTGGTTGACCTAAATAAATAAATAAATATATATATATTGAAATTATGGCTGAAATAAGGGGAATTCCACAAAATCGACTTTTTCTTTCTTATACTATACAAAATATAAAATGATGGTTGATTTCCATATTTTTGGGGAGTAACCATCCATTGACCAGCTATGTTGGTGTACTATCCAGGTACCAGGGTTTTGTCTCATAGATGTCATCTGGTTGGTGGTTTTGAACATGTTTTATTTTCCATAATATATGGGATAATCCTTCCCATTTGACTAATATGTTTCAGAGGGGTTGAAACCACCAACCAGTTCATGATGTAGAAATCTGATGAGGTAACCCATGGGACCGATGGGGATGACATAAGAATGTGATGAAACATTTGCTGGTTGGTGGTTTGGAACATTTGGATTATTTTTCCATTCAGTTGGGATTGTCATCATCCCAACTGACGAGCATATTTTTCAGATGGCTTGAAACCACCAACCAGCCATTCATAATTTAAAACCATTATATTATCAATAAACAACATAGTAAATAACCATTAAACATCTTTGTAATAACCAGTATTATATAAACATTATTTACCAGTATTCACCATTTTTAACCACTGACCCGTATTGATGTCTGAAGAACTCCGCAAGGAAGCAGGAGGCCATGAAGGCGGCCAACGACAAGCTCTTGAAGCACCTTTGTGGCCAGGCGCCTGTCCATCCAAAGATGGGAATATTTTTTGATACAACTGATATTATGGTTGATGATTACCTGGGTTTGTTTAAGGCGTTACCCATTTTCCCAATGGAAAATCCACCATTTGAAAAATCTATAGTGATTTTTTTTTTTGACCCCTTAGGCATGTCTAAGATGGGGATCAGATACTACCCACTTTTCTTGTGGTCTATCACAATCCATTATGGCAGTTTTTTTCAACCGGAAAAATGGCATGACACAGGAAAATTGAACGCTGCCCAAGAGGGTTCACAATCTTACCAAAAACGGCTTGGATAACATGTATCATACAGATGTAAGAGAAAAAAACAACAGACATCTAGCTAGTCATAGGTGGTGATGACGACCTACATTTATTAATAGCCTGCCAGCGATACAGGTCGATAGTGGCACACCAGTTACGTAACATGTGGCACCACCTTACCACGACGTCATGTTGCATATATGTCATCCAGCTACTTATTAATAGTACTTATATAGAATATATATGTATGCTTGAAAAGAAATCTGGGTGATCCTTGGTATACTGAATACGATATATTAATGATGGGGCTATAATAAAACAACGATACGAAGGGACGAAGGGAGTTTTCTCAAAATGGCCGATGCCGGCCTTTTCTTACGGTAAAATAGAACACGAAACCATGGGATGGACAGGAGTACCCTATCATCCCTAAGATCACTATGGGTAACAACTATCCTCCCCAAATGGTAGGTTGATGGCATTGTGTTTCTTACACTATACAGGTTACCTCTGTGTAATTCTGTATTTACGCATGGTTTACAGAATGCAAACGCACACATGATGCACACACACGTGTGTGTGTGTGTGTTTACGTCTATGTTTCGCATTTCACGCACATCGAAAGAACCAAAAATGCGAGCAACGGTGACTACTCAGAGACGAGCAAACCGGAGAGCACTGTTGACCTAGCTTGGGTTTGAAGTTTGGTTGTAATCTGGGAACCATTTGAGCCCTGGAATGCCCTGGAGCTAGGAAATGGTATGGTCTTGGTTGATGTATATATAGTCTTGGCTGGATAGGAAAACAAGGGAAATCCCCGGAATCGAGTTAGGTAAGTGTATCATCATTTTCAAAGTCTCTATACTTAAACTTAAGGTTGTATCTAACATGGTTGGATGTGTATGGATATGTGGGATCAACATGGAATCAACCAACTTCTGTAAAATCATTTGTGAATGATATGTATGTCATCTATAGTCTCGATTTGCCCTCCCATTTTCTATAGGTGGTGTGCCCTTTCATAATATAGATGATGATCCCCGGTGATTGCTCTTTGTTTCCAGCCATGCTGTGAATAGTATCAAATTATGTCATTATTATCATTGCCAGTTCATTCTCATTTATGTCATATTATTTGGATTATTACATTGCCAGTATCATTATCACTATCATTATCATCATCATTTATATTTCTTTTCCCCACCTGCCAGGTGAGGGTTGTTATTTCCATTCTCCACCGTCCTTGTCGTTTTCCATCCGAATGCCACGCCCATGTTGGGAGTGTTCCTGTCCCTCAACCACGACCATATGCCCAGTGTTCCTGGGTGATATGTTCCCTGCTTGCCATCCACTGCAGAGCAAAAGACGCTGCAAGAGCGCTGCCTCTGTTGTGCATGAGACGTTCTTTTGCCTGGCCAACTGCGCAGGTTGGAGGGAACAGTGCTGGTTGACCTAAATAAATAAATAAATATATATATATATTGAAATTATGGCTGAAATAAGGGGAATTCCACAAAATCGACTTTTTCTTTCTTATACTATACAAAATATAAAATGATGGTTGGGAGTAGGGGAATCATTTTAGATTCGGCCCTGAATCGAGTGGATGGCGGTAAATCAGGTTTAGGGATCATAGTTACACCCAAAGAGATGTTGACTACATCGGAAACCTGAAAATTATGGGCATTATATAATCCATATCGTCCCCATTCGATATATATATATATATATTTTTTTTTTGGGGGGGGGTAGTATAGCATAGTATAGTATTGTAGGGTATAGTCAAGTACTAAGCACCAAAATTTTCACGCTCCAAATAAAGAGATCCAGCAGTGGTTGATGTGTCAGGCAGCAGTGGTTGATGATCTCATTTGAGACATGTTGAGTTCTACGCTGTTGAGACATGTTGATCTTGCTGATTCTGGCCCGAAATGGAGCCGTAATGAGCCATACATCATTCCCCGTTCGAAATAACGAAGGAATAAGGGTATCGCAGGGTGGCCATGTGATATATAGATAGATATATATATATATACATGTGTGTGTGTGTGGGTCAAACTTAGGTGCCCAAACTCGTTGCTGATTTATACTAAACTAAACCCAACAACATTTGCGGTCATTTGCGCCCTACCTTTCAACCCGCAGGTTGCCTGGAGTTCCATGTGCGGCAGCCTGGTTTTCGAATCCGGAACAAATCAAAAAGATGGGGGTTTCCATAAATGGAGATACCCCAAAATAGATGGTTTATTTCATGGAAAAATCTTATTAAAATTGATGATGCAAAGGGGGTACCCCATTTTAGGAAACCTCCATATGTCCATCACTTGAATCACTTGGGTGTGTTTTTTCACATTGCCTGCACCTCTTTGCAGGCCAAGGGGCGAGAGAAGAAGGTGAAGGACGCTTGGGCGGAAATTTTTGAAGAAGAGACTCGTCTTGCAATCTGGGTCAACCTTGGATGGGTAGTTTACCCTTTGGAGAATTAACATAGACCCTGAAAATCACCAACTTTTAATGGAAACTAGTCTTCCAACCCCCATCTGGCAGGGTCTATGTTAATTTACTGGAGGGTAATCCTTTCATTTTTTGATATCTGTCCCTTTGGATCCAGCCGTATCTGAAAGAAAGTGGGACTGGGGTATAATTTTCTTTGATTTGGAGGGTTAGGCGTACCTTCTCAGACAGTGGCCATGGATCCATAGGGTGTTATAAACTATTATAAACTGATGTAGATATGTTATATCTAAAATCCCCCAATCATCAACTGATACCCCCCATGGAATCGTTACATTCCTTGGTTGGTGCCGGCCTTTTCAGGGCGATATATTGACATTTTTTATGTCCAATCATAGGCTGGAATTATGTTATTCTCGGTAAATTATAACGACCTCACTGCGACTGAACCCTGGAATCATGGTTAATAAATTTACTCAGATTAATGGTGATTTTTACCAACAAGGAAAAAGTGTTTGATTTGTTAGCCAGAAAACATGGATTCATTATCATCAACAAACATGTGATATCAGTCATGTTACCCATGGTAATCAAATCAATACCTGGCACGGAATATCCTAAACACATCCACCCAGACATCATATATTTCCCCCCTAAGCTGTCTCGGGGGGTGGCGTTCGTACCCCAGGCGGCCCTTTCTCTAATGATGCACTGCCCAATGATTTCTTCACAGGGAAATCACACGGAAAACTAATTACAGAGAAGCGCGTTTTGTCCCGTGAAAGGTTCTTTTTTGCAGATGATTTACCTCAACGATGTCTGGGGTTGCATTTGGAATCCCAGTTTGGGCGATAGACTGCAGGAAACATTTTTTCCAACACGAAAGCATGGCTCAGCCATGACATGACGGTGGAAAACCCAGCATTGATACATCATTTTTCTTGGGGAAGCCACAGGTTTTCCACATCTTTTTGTATGTTTACCCCAGGGATCCCCAGGGTATATCCATAGCTCAACCAGCTCATTTTTTTTCCCGAGGACCACACCTTCGGCACCGCGCAGGCCTCGACCTGGTCCGACCTGGCCGGAGATAGACTGAATGATTTTGGGAACAGACTGATCATTGAATCATGACTGATCCGACTGATCCCATCATGCCATCCCCCCAATATTCAGTACATTTCAGTAGCCTCCAAATATATCCCAAATATATCCCAAATATATCCCAAATATTCATTGATTCATCCCGTACTAAATCAAGAGTTTTTTTGGGGAGGTCTTTGATTTTGTTCGAAGCGACGGGAAGGGATGACCAGCAAGAATTCCCATTTACTTCGATGATTTGCCCATCAAAAAACAGAACATGTGCAGCGGACTTTCCATTGCCATGGTTGATGAAATTTGATTAATACTGAACGGCAATAGTTTGTCTCACCAATATTTCATGATGCTTCATGGTGCTGTCGTATCCCTACATGATTACATAAGTGTGTCATGTGTTTGGCTAAAGGTAGGTAAAGTAGGTAAACACACCCTTCACTACATATATGATATATATATAATATATATATAATATATATATATATATATAATTAATATATATATATATATAATAGATCGATCGATCGATCGATCGATCGATAGATTGATTGATTGATTGATAGATAGATAGATAGATTAGATAGGTAGACTAGATAGGTAGGTTAGATTAGCTTAGATTAGATTAGATTAGATAAGATAGATGGATCGATCGATCGATAGATAGATAGATAGAGCACACGTGCTAGTATTTTGTGCCAATTATGTATTGTATGTGCTTGACATGTTTTTAAAGCCCATATAGTGCAGACTTGGTCAAGGGTGACGTAGGGTGACACCCAGTAAGATCACTTTTTTTTTGTTTGTTGGCCGGATCCGCACCGCCAAAAAATGTGGTTGAAAGGCATGTTTGTATTCAATGCATACAAAGGTAACGCGCGTGGGTTTCGGATGTAATGTCAGAAAACTAAAACTCTCCAGTTTGATTTTTCTGTCACACTTTACGTTGGTTCAACAAATTCAATCCATGTTCTCACGACTTAAATTCTCAATCTCGTCAGTCAAATCACCATGTCGTGAGTACAAATTCTATGACGCTTTTTAAAAAGAATCACTTTTGGATATAAAATCTGCATTTTATGGATCACATCCCCATTCTTATTGTTTTGTTTTGGAATATAGGGATGGGTCACAACCTATTATTTCCAGATTTTGGGGGAATAACCATCCATTGACCAACTATTTTGGTGTACTATCCAGGTACCAGGGTTTTGTCTCATAGATGTCATCTGGTTGGTGGTTTCAAACATTTTTTATTTTCCATCATATATATGGGATAATCCTTCCGATTGACTTTCATATTTTTCAAGATGGTTGAAACATGTTGAAACCACCAACCAGTCATTCATTCATTCATTGAATTGCATTTTTCATGTGCAAAAAAACACGTTTTTGGCGAATCTCGGTCGTCTCCCTCTTGGTGCTGAAGGTGATGTGGACCATTTTTGCCCATGGATTTGTTCTGCACCATTTCATGGATCCACTGGGATTTCATGTTTGCCAACAAGCAGCGAAATGAGGGTAACTATACATACATATATATATATATACATATGTACATATACATATATATATATATTCCATACATGGAGCTGACATGAGTATCGTTACTTCTCTGGAACCCAGGACTGTGCACCTCCATGTCAGGACTGTGCAGGTCTTGGGGTTCTCGTCCATGCGGTGGCCAACCAGCAGCACGTGCTCACGGAGAAGTGTCTTGGCGACGAGGCCCATCAACCTGGTAGGTCCATGGCGGTTTACCACATAAACATCGGCTTGGCTCTTTGGGATTTTGGGCGGTCCTTGGTTTCGGACTTTGTTTCGGTGCGGAAAATTCATGAGTCCCAGGAGGTCCATGCCATCGGAGGGCGTCGACATTGCGACATTGCGATCAGGAGGTGTTCCGGGAGGTGCCATGAAGTACCCCAAATCCTGAAATGAGACCGTTTTACTATTGAAACATATTGAAACTTCCATGATTTTGGGGATCCACTATTTTCAGAAACCCCCATGTTTCTGGTATTTAAGATTATTTGGGTGTGTAGCTGGCAAATATTCTGAACAAGTCTGAAGATCTAGTTGTTTTTCTGTGTTTCCTACATGCCACAAGGACAACAAGCACCAGGGTACAAGTTGGTCCATACCCGCCATACCCTCCACCTATATACTTACAGAATACTATAGAAACCCAAAAGGGATAGAAAAGACATTCCTCACTACCCTAGAGGGATTTCACTTTCTATCTTTTTGAGGTTGCTCTATATGTATTCAACACAAATCACATATAATTCGCCTTGCTATGCACCAGCAAAATTCCTATCGAATTTGCTGAGGTTTTACTTCCAAGCCGCGGACTTCTTGTGGAAGGTCCTGTCCGATGCAGGCGAACTGCCCGAGGCTGTGAAACAGCTGGAGGGCAAGGAGCCGGCTGGGAGTCAAGGCGCAAATGTTGGGAGAGTAGGAGGATTAAACATATTTGGTTTCACAAGACAGGGTATGTGATAATCTCAAATTCAGATTTAAGAGGTAGAACATCCACCATATGACATATCATCCCAAGGGGCAGATGTAGGAGCTCAAGCGTTTGGCATGACCGCAACGTTATTTTACAGAGATGGGTTGCAACCTAACTTGTCAATTGTGAAACTTGAAACTTGGGGGGTTCGATTGTTTTGTTGAATAGTTTTGTGCCTTTCTGAGGTGCAAAGTGAGCCACTTGGACGATGCTGGAACTTAGATTTGATGGTTAGTAAGTGGGTTATAACTCCGCAAAGAACGCTTTTACTATTTTTTACTTGGGTTTGATGGGACTGGAGACATCCATTCATGTCATTTATATACTCAGTTTTTTCAATTTTGTTCACTGGAAAATTGGGGCCACATATGTGATCACTTTAACTATACCTTGTTACACTTTAAGTATATATACTTTGTTTGCCTAAAGTGTGCGGCTTTGTTTTGGGACCCCCATTAGTTTCACCATGTTTCACCCTGTAACCCAACGACTGCCGTGGAGGAGCTAAAGGAGGAAAAGTGCATTCGCCTCTGCGGCTCTGGTGCATTTGGCGCCACTACTGAGATCAGTCCTACAGTTCTAGGGCTAAAGTTCTACAGGGGGCTGCTACTATAGCTGATACGTTGAAGATATCAAAGTTGCACAGGGTTTAGCTGGTTCGACCTTTTCACAGTGATAATCATTGATTTGTTAATCATTAGTAAATCATATGAAATCAGACGTGGTATTCGTATGACATCAAGAATTTCCCCTGTTCGTCAGGGAAATCTCCCAGGGCACCCCGGGCACATCCGGGCACCGAGGCGAGCTGCTGGACGTCATCGCCGCCAGTGCCGGCGTCAGGTCCTACCACCGGGCCATGGGACTTCCCATGCCGCAGCTGCCGCAGCTGCCGCCGGAGGATCAGACGCTGGGACTCATGAGACTGAACGCCGGGCGGAGATGAGCAAAAATGATATGAGTTGAACTGGTTGGTGGTGACTGGAACATTTATGACTTTCCATACATGTCCATAAGATTAATGGAATTTCATGATCCCAACTGACTCATATTTTTCAGAGGGGTAGGGTAGGGTTGAAACCACCAACCAGTTAAGGATGGTTTGGGGTGATTTCGGAGGAGCTTGTTGTGATTTGTTGATGATTTGGGACGATCTGGCTTCATTATCTGGGATGATTTCGCTTTTCGGATGATGTGGGATGGGTGCAAGGGTAAGCCTCTATCGTTAAGTTTTAACCCGTAGAGTCATAGAGTGAGGTTTAGAATTGCCAGATAAACGTAGCCCTCGGAAATCACAAGAAACATCATGATTTCACAAGACACCAATTTCTGAACTGATAATATATATATATATATGATTAAATTTCAATGGTAATAGATTTAAAGTCATGTTTATCTCGTGATTCATGATTGTATTATGTTGATTATACTATGTTAGTTTATTGCCCTCTAGTATAAATGTATATCTTTCAGCATATCAGTCCCCAAAAAAGACCTAAACAATCAAATCCTCTTGGCATTGATGCATCACTTCTCTATTCTTTTGGTGGTTATTTATTACATCTATAGATCATACCCTCTGGTAAATTAACATAGACCCTGGCAGTCATCGGGGTTGGAAGATTAGTTTCCATTAAAACTAGGCTATTTTCATCTATTTTCAGGGTCCAACTGTTAATTTACCAGTATAGATTATTTCCCATTCATAGTGAGTTTTCCCATTAAACATGGTGATTTTCCTGTCAATTTACCAGGGGGTACGTCAAAAAGCACCCGAAGCACCCGCTGCGCAGGGCGCCACTCTTCAGTCGCGTCACCGAGATTTGTTCCAGCGGCCTGCGGTGGGATCCGGCCATTGCCTGGGCACCGCGTAGCTGGGCGAAGTCGAGGCGTCGTGGAAATGGAATGATTTCGTGGTGTTTTCATGGTGATTTAATGGGATGTTGACGTGAACACGGTGATTTCATGGTGATCTTTTTGTGGACCTACCGGATTTAGCTTAAAAAAAACACTTTGATTTAATTTGATTTAATGGTGATTTACCTGATTTAAACGAAGACACATGGTGAAGTGGTTGATGTCATGGGATTTAACCAACAAAATTCAGCATGAAATAAAGGACCGTAAGCGGGCTTCATGGGATTTAGTCATCAGCGTAACCCCCAAATAAGAATTTGACTCTGAGAATCACCGCTGTAAACAGAGGCGGGGTCTAGTTTTCCAAGCCATACATGGTCTATGTTAACTTGGGGGGTGTTTTTTTTAGCTATTGGGTTCTGTGGAAACATGGTGATATAACCAGCAACAATGGAGATCTGAATGATAATGGTCATTGGACCGGTGGAAATGAATCGAATCGAACTTGCTCAAGCTACATGATTTAGTTTCCCGTAGTTGAAAGCGATTGAAAGCGCATAGTCATCTCTCCAGGACAAAACATTGATTTTGCTAGCTGCTATTTAGAATAGTGTGACAAATCTCATTCATGATGGTGTGAGGACTTTACCTCATACACAATGTTTTTTCGGTGGCAAAAAATGTGCGATTTCACCAACATGTGGGGGAGACTGGGCCTCTGTAGGATTCACACTGCCATAAACCATCACCAGTTCTCACCCTGGTGTATGCCCAAAATGTGGGAAACCCAATCATAAACCTATCCTTTCGGGATGGTTTATAGCATCCATTTACTGTATGGTAATTTTTGGGATGGTTCATTATTAGGTCTACCACATTAGTAAAAAATCGTCACAACATGGGATGAGTTTCCGTCATCAACGCATCATTTTACTGTACCATTTGCTGTGTTTTTACTTGTTAAAAGTATAACTGGTTGGTGGTTTGGAACATGAATTTGATTTCTCCATATATTGGAATTTCATCATCCCACCAACCAGATAAAAGTTAAAGGTAGTCGTTACCTGAACAGGTTGCGACAGGTCCAGGTCAAGCTACACTTTCCAGCTGATTCACTGGGGATGACCTACCGTTGGAGCTTGGTGCAGCCAGGGGATTCGGCCGATGTTTTTTTCCACAACTTTGTCCATGAAAGTTTGTTTGTCAAGAAAGAAACCGCACTTAGACTTTAAAGACTTCGAACTGAGATGAACTAAGTTCAAGTCGAAGTGAAAACTTAGACTATAGAACTCAGATGATCAAATGAACTAAGTCTAACTAAGTGTATAAGTTGTTCACTCATCCCGGCTGCCGCTCCGTGCTCCAATCATGGCCCCTTAGGCATGCAGGGCAAAGATGTGAACCTGAAGGTCTACAAGAAGCCGCTGGGATCAGGGGTCTAAAATCCATCATCATGTGGATATGGGTATGGGTAAATACCTATAGATACATTTTTAGTGGGATGATCATCCATTTACCAGCTATGTTGGGGTTCACTAGGTACCAGGGTTTTGACCCATCCCCATATAATGATCCCACTGATCCCACCCCCTAATATTAAATGATTAAACACCTCCTAAATGGTCCCCAATACGCGGATTCATCCCCCTCCTAAACCATATTCCTTCTATATACTGGGTGATGAATGTTAGGGAGGAATGAAGAACGAACCACTGCTGTAGATAATGAATGTGGATGGGGCATTAGTGATATAATGTGTTTCGGGGGATAATACTGTTATACTGACAATATCTAACAATACAAAAAACAAATGGGTACACATGGGGATATACTTTTGATACAATCATGTGGATACTCATGGGAAAACAGCCGACCCTATGATATCTTTGGATATCCTTGAATGGTTTTTGCACCTTTCATTTCATATTCTTCCATACATGGGAGGGAAACCGGACTCATGGACCTGCCTCTAATCCAGGGAAATCATGGTGAATGACAACTGGATGGAATGGTGTACCCTGTTTTCAGACTATAGAACATGGAAAACCAAGGGAAACCCCCAGAAAAAGAGATGTAAATGGTGGATCTTCTCTATATATATATATATACGTTGGTTTATAGGGGGTAGTCCACAGGGACAGAAACAGGTCATCTTCACCCAACTTGCGGCAAGGTAGGATGGTCAAATATGGTCAATAGCCATGGGAAAGGTCAGTTCGACCAACAAAACGCCGAAATATCCATCGTTGGTTTTGATAATTTTCATTGACACAATTGGTATTTAAATATAATGATATATATATATATATCATTATATATCATTATATTTATATATGGTTGTCCTGGAGCAGATTATATAGATAGAATACAAATAATTACAAACATCTTCACAAAAGTGAGAATATCATTGAACAATTCCATATTCTATCTGTATTCAGGGTGAATAATTATATATGTGGTATTTACATGTATTTACATGGGGGGGGGTTCCCAAATCAAATAGGGGCACCTCCAAATCAGTCATTTTCATATATTTTCATAGGATGTTCCATGGCATAAACCATCCAGCTATTGGGGTACCACCAATTTTTGGAAACCTCCAGATGGAGCTGACACACCACATCTCAGATCGGATCGCAGCGGTGAAGCGAGTCGCGGAACTCAGGTTGGGCATGGAACGGAGCCCGGTGATCGCGGGGATGAGCTCCCCAGAGAATCCCAACAGCAAGTGGGTGCCTTGTCGAAAAAATGCTGGGTTTCGCTAAGGTTTCTGTTGTGAAAAAAGGGGAACATGTTACAGGAAAGCCCCATGATCTTCGGGAAAATCTATGGTTTCCGGTAAAGATTTTCCCTATCCCTATGGATCCAGTCGTACCTTCTGAAAGGAAGTGGGACTGGGGTACAATTTACTATGATTTGGAGGGTTAGCCGTACCTTCTCGGACAGTGTCTGGATCCATAGGGATTATGATAATTGGTGATATTAGCAGCGCTAGTAGATACTATAGTAGTATATTTATGGATACTTGGGATTTAAAGTCAGCCATAGGATACAACCGCAATATTAGTCGATTCATCCAGGCATCCAACGTGCCTGGCTGGGAAATCCCTGGCAAAGGGTGGGTTCTCCAGGGTAACAGCCACCATGTTTAGCGTGTTGTGTCTAGCATTTGCTAGGATAAACTATGAGTGCTCCATATCTATCCTAGAAAGTCTTAATGATTCATCTTACCCACCACGGGATTGATAGTCCACAAGTAACCAAGGTAAAACATGAGCTATTGGGAGTTCCTGGGGTAAATGTGAGTTTCTTTGGAAGCATCTGTGATTGGGGGGAGGTCACAGTTGCGATGGGTTCGAGCCATCTCGAGCTCATCTTGATTCCGCAAAAATAGGGATTGAATCCCAAGTTTTTTTTGGTCCATGAACAAAATGCAGCCGCTGATTTTGCATCCTACGTGGGATATCGTGGGATGACATTTCCATTTTGTATTATAACACGCTTTCAGCAGCCACAGACTACTTGTTTCCTATCTTGTGTTCTTCGATCTTACCCATAGGATCCATGTATGGTATATATGCTATCATTTGGGGTATATTGATTGTAAATGTTACCATATATAGCATACATGGATCCTATGGGTTATGTGCTGGGTTTCGAAGTTCTTACCGCAAATCATGGGGAGACCAAACCGATCCAACACTTGGAGGCCAGGACACCCAGTGAATCGATCAGATTTTCCCTAAGGAAGGAGCATTGACGACGGCGTACCACTGGTCGCTTGGGTTTTTCCCAGTTTTTCCCGATGGTTTCATGGAAAATTCCGAGAGTAAAATGGATGACTGGTGAGTTTATGGGTACCCCCGGTGACTTATAGGAAACTTCGGAAACCCTCCGTTGATTCCGTTGATGATCTTGGAAGGTCCTGACTAGATCTGGTGATTTTCCCAGTTCAAGGTCTCACTGTGAAGTGGAGTTTCTCAGTTGTGGAGATGTTCAGGGTAACCTTCAGGAAAACCGATGTCAATTGCTTGTTTCAAATCGATGTCAATTGTGTTTTGATGTGGATTTTTCATGATTTTGGATGATTTTGTGGGCGAATTTGATATCTTTTTCAAGGTCGCCTTAGGGCTTCCCGAAACATCGCCAGGTTCCATTGGACCTCCGTGGCATATCCCCCGCAGCACGGCGATGGTGGAAATCCACGGAAATCCACCATTTACAGATCATATTCCTACAGGATGGGCCCCCCCCAGTTATGTCTGTTGGTTTATAACCCAGCCTAAATATAGTTATTTGCGTATCATACACCAACTTGTTATTATAGTTATGTTCACCAACTTAGCTAACGAACTGGGGCCCCATCCTGTAGGGTTTCACTTTCACCATGGCTTTTCCACACCTCGGCATTTTCTTGTATGTTTGGTTCAGGGAGAGAAGAAACAACATGAACACACTTGATTTTTCATCCTATCGGGATACCCATCATGGGATCATGATGAGCATGATACGAGAATCATGATTGGGATGTATAATGATGTATAGTACGCATAAAATGATCATCCAATACTTGAGGGATTATTTTTTTTTGCCACTGTATTTTACCAAGATGGGGATACACAGAGGATTTTGTCGACCAAGCATTGTTCCCAGCAAGATGGACTCTTTCTGGAGCGAAAATCCTGACAGGGCATCCAAGTTTAGACCGTTTTTTTTATTATTACCATTAATTGTATACATATTATATTATTTTTATTTATTTATTTATGTATTTATTTATTCGCTTTTATTTCTTTATTTATTCATTTAGATATAGTGATTCAAAGAAAAACACAAACAGCAACGCCAAAATTATATCTACCCTTCGGTAATCAAACTAGCCGTTTGTGGTTAGTGTTCCCAAATTCCGGAGGCAACCTACTCAGCCTGGTCAAAGTTGATTGGTATATATATATATATATGGTACCCCCCCCAAAAAAAAACCGACATTTTCAAGATTGTAACGCTTTTGGGATAGTTACCTTGTTCAGTTTGAGATCCAGTGGGGCAGTATCATACATATATATGCATATATATATATACACATATGTATATTATTTGTTATCTTACTATTACTAAATCCATGTACTTAGAGTATTTTTTACAAGAAGTATTTGCAAACGTTTGCAAACGCTTGCAAACGTTCCTGATCAGGATTCAAGATTCAAGATTCAAGATTCCCAGAAAAACTTCTTGAATCCAAGGGGATAGGATTCAAGATTCAAGATTCAAGATTCCCAGAAAAACTTCTTGAATCCAAGGGGATAGGATTCAAGATTCAAGATTCAAGATTTCCAGAAAAACTTCTTGAATCCCAGGATTCAAGATTCAAGATTCCCAGAAAGAATTCTTGAATCCAAGGGGATAGGTCTTGAATCTTGAATCCTGGGATTCAAGAAGTTTTTCTGGGAATCTTGAATCTTGAATCTTGAATCCTGGGATTCAAGAATTCTTTCTGGGCATCTTGAATCTTGAATCTTGAATCCTATCCCCTTGGATTCAAGAATTCTTTCTGGGAATCTTGAATCTTGAATCTTTTTAAGTACTTGGGTCCCTGGACTTGTTTGCAAACGTTTGCAAACGCTTTTGGTGACAAAATTGCTCTAAGTACCTGGGTTCAACAGTAAGACAACAATTAATATATACGTATATATACATATATATTGTACATGAGTTAAATAATGAGTTTGAAGTGGAATTTCATCAGGTAATGGCATTTGTTGAAACAGTTTATCTGCAATTACAATATTACAACTCAAAGCACATTGACAAATAATCACTTGCAGATGTTGATTCTCTTGTCCATATATCAAAAATATTGTTATATGAAAAATATCTTTACATATATTGTTAAATAGTTGAGTTACTAAACTGTCTGCAAGGTTATATGTTTTATATTTTATTAGGTAAGATATAAACTCAATTTCATCTTGTAATGTTTGTTTTAAGACATTCATATATATATATATTTTTGCATCATTAATATCAATTGTTTTTGGTAAAGAGATTTGTGAATTCTTGAGTAATTCATGTGCTATCATTCCATAAAAAGGTGCACAGTATTTTGAAGCCCTTTATAATATTTTTGACAGTGCATGATATTTTAGATGTTGCATATGTTGCATGCAAATATACATAAAATAGGAATGTCTACTTATTTGATTTGGTGATGTAGCAATCGCATCTATATAAGAAAAATGCTTTAGTGCAATATTATATACTTTTAATTTTACAAGTGCTATAAATCCTGCCAAGTTATGTATTTTTATATATTGTCAATATATGTTATATTTTTGCTAGCTTGATTAAGTAATTTGTAGGCAAGAGTGTATTTTTTAAATACTAATAGTTCCCTTGCATAGCATATTCTTAAGTCAGTACAATTTTATTGTCTCTTGAAAAGATGGGTTTAATATAGGAGCTAAATTTTGTTCTATTCTATATGGGTTTAGACGTATATAGATCTTTTCTGGAAAATAAATAATCAAAAATTAATCCTTAATTATATTGATGCTTATTATAATGTTATGATACATGTTTGTGCTTTGAGTATGATTTTGCTTTATTAAAATGCGACATTGCACTATCCTTTTATCCATATCTTTTAAACAACTGAAGAAATAAGAACTATTAAAATTTAATTGGTTTTGTAGTAATAGATTGTCGAGTTTAATTAAGTGATTTTTATAAGATATATATCTAGATATATATTTTCTTGCTAGCGTTTAAAGCAGTTTTGCCAATCATTTTTAATCCAACTATTTATAGCAAGAGCTTTATTTATTTTTATTTTTTGGTAGATTGTAAAAATTGTGTGTATGTAATTAAAACAATAAGCAAGTAGAAAAAAAAACATACAAAAATAGCATGTTTTAGATATTTTGGCACAATTTGAATCACCAGTTTTTTTTCCATCTGTTTCTAGTTCTTCTTCAGAGAATATGGATATATTTATTAGTGGCTCAAAAAATGAAATAACTATGGTGGAAGGATGTGGAATGGAATTTCCAGAAGACAGATTATTAAATATCTTAGATGAGGCTTTAAAGCTTTTTACTCCAGTTCTAAACTTGATATTAGATATGAAATCTAAAATATCAAAAATAGAGTTTATTTCCAATATTCCTCTAGATTCTCATGTTGCTCAACGTAATTGTCAGAAGAAATCGAAAATCACTCCAGTATACTTATTTTAAAAAGCACGCTATTTACTCAGTCTTCAAAACAAGAAAGAGAAAAACGTCGGTTTTGGGGGGGGGGCTAGCATATATATATATATATGTGATTTAAAAAGCTTGGTTGGTCGAATATCTATATACATATATATATATATATAAATATGCAATGATTGAGATCTGATGTATGAATCAATCAATGATATCCCTCATTTATAGATGATTTTCCCATTAAAACCTTCATTCACCACGGGATATTGTCCAGCTAGCGACATCATGCTTGATGGGATACTCACACTTAAATTTTAGACTCATTGCCAGAAGGGTTTATTTTATGCCATTGTTTATGCCCTCTGGTTATTTAACATAGTCATGGAAAATCACATTTTTTAATAGGTAAACCATCTATAAATGGGCCATTTTCCGTGGCTATGTTAAATAACCAGAGGGTAACATGTTGATACCAAGGGAAGGTGTTACAATTAATTTGCAAAAAAAAACGCTAATCAATGACAGTATGTTTTTCTCAATGGCAGGTGAAGCGGCCAAACACTACCAAGATATCATATCGATGCAAAGATGAAACCCCAACATTCCTCGATTGGAAAAAACAATCTCGAAAGACCTTCGAAGATTGAACTGGTTCCTGCTTCCATATGCTTTCACTTTTAAAGGTGTTCCACCACATTTGTGTTTCAGGGTGATTCAATACAGCTGGTATTTTCCAGTGTTTTTTCCACCAGGAAACCACTGGATTGAGATCTTCGCGCTTCGCCCAGGAATTTCGCCCTTTTTCAGTTGAAACCCTTCGTGGGTTCCAAGATCAGCCGTGCTGCCGCTCAAACCCCACCTGGGACGATGGCAGGTTACCAGAAGCCACCTCCTTAGAAGATGATTTAGATGCGTAGTAATACCAAATAAATCCATGGTTAGGATTTATTTGGTATATTGATTATAGGACATTATAAGGGTTGTCTATATTTATATGTCCATCATTAGAACGATCTAATCAACATGACTAGATATGACTATCGATACGATGGTTCGCCAGAGTTAGAGCTGTGCGGGGTGTAAGGTATGTGTGTGTATATATATATATGTATAATGCCATTTTATGATATCTATGGTGGGTACAAGCATGGTTCTGGGTGAATTTGGTGACATCACTCGCAACCTCACTGTAAATGGTCGGGACCCTTGGGGACCCTTGGAAAATGGTCTTACTTCAGGTTGGGGAGTCAGAAATGATTCAGCGGCCGGTGGTGCTTCAGGCTGCAACCATCCCAACAAAGTACGTCAGTACGTGGCAAAAGTGGTGGAAGTTACACCCAACAACCCAACTTGGTAGTTTTGTCGGGTCCAAAGGGTAAATGCAGGTGATCACTTTCTAAGTGCTATCTGGGCTCGGCAACCAAAGTTTTGTTTAAAACTGGCTGGTTGGTGATTTTTTTGCTTTGACTGAAGCTGGAGGGACCGTTGATGTTCCACTCTTGTTTTTTGGTAGTAGCCACTCTTACTCTTGAAAAAACTATGGGTCAAAACTGTGTAGTGAAAACCATCAAAAAGATACAGCAAGATGTTTGGTAGTCCGTGTCGGATAATTTTGGCCTGTGCTAACTGGGATGGTATTGTGAGTGTAGCTCTTTAAGAGCTTTCAACCTACCAGAAGGGCCTTCTTCAATAGATATTGTTTCACATATTATGAATCAAGCCTTCAAAGTGGAGGGTATCATGTTTCCATGTTATTTTTTTCTGTTGTGTGTGCGTGTTATTGTTCTATTTCACACAGATATGTGTGTATATGTCAAACACGTGAGGGTGGAGATGAATTTCTCTAGGATAGCTTTGTTTTTGACTTGATTTGCTGATGTTAGATGAGATATGACATGCTTACAACGATAAACAAGTAGGTATTCGTAGATAGGTAGATTCATAGATGCATACATTGCATATGCAGACATGAGTCTGACCTTTGCTTGACCTGGGCTTTCTGCAGCGCTGGGTAAACTAGGATAAGCCTGCTGGATTCCAAACCAGCCCAAACATGTGCTCGTCATCAACGAAATTGTGGGGACTTTGGAACAACACTTACGACTCAGGAATTTCAGTCGTTTGATTTCTTTAAAGAGCTGGAGATGTCCAAAACACGCCGATGCTATGCGTTTTTTGTTGGAAAAGGAAGGAGACGATTTAACTCTCTCTCTCTCTATATATATATATATATACATATGTAGCATGGGCCCAAAAATGTGACTTTTGGATACACCCTATAACTGAGATAGAATCTGGGTAGTTTGCGACAAGGGTTGTATCACAGTAAAGGGGATCTCCTCCACTCAGGGGACTCTCCCCTTTCGGACTGGTTTACACATCCCATTTGTGGCCCCCGGGGTTGGCAAGAACATTTTTTCTAAGGACATGGAGAGCATTGCGTCAGCCTACACTACTGGAATTCATTGTGTTTTCTGACGGGACGGCCATATCATGATGAGAGATACTGCTTTGCTGTTTGGAGATCGGCTACACCGTGATGTGCAACTGATGGTGGAACTGGGTTGCTTTGCTACGCATCTTCTCGCATTTGTCTTTGCGTTCCGGGTTGGCCGGGGTTGGATTTTTTTGGGGTAAATGCGATGCAAACGATTCGAGTTGAATTTCCTGCTGTTTCATGGAGTTTGCTGCTTCTTCTTCGGGGTAGATCATCACGGAGATGTATCAGGTCAAGACGTATGCCTCCGCTTTTTGACAATTTGCTATACCTCTTTCGCCAGCTAGTAGGTGGGGAATCATATGTCCCTGCTGCAAATAAGTTTTTTTTTAAAAAAAAATAATCATAATATATATATATATATATATATGTGTGTGTGTTGTTTGTGAAATATATGAATATATATATATATATATGCATATTATCAATCAAACTGCATATTATATTATGTTATATTTTTGAATACATATGTATGCATATATCCCTGCTTACCTTTGAGTTTCCAACCATTCCGGTGGCGACTCCTTTTCCGTTGCGGTTCCTCAGGTTTTGCCATGGCAGATGAACGTTTGCCCGCCGAGCCAGGGTTAGCAAGCCCCCAGAAGCGCATTGACAGATGCTGAGCAGAAGATGTGAGGAGATTTCAAGGTTAACAGTGGGGTTTGCATTTTGCAGGCCATGTTTGTTGCCACAAATGGAAGTACTTTTTCAGAGATTTTTGAGCGTGTTTTTTTTTCAAATAATAATGAGCTACTTGTTTTTTTTGGCTATAGATGAACTAGACAACTAGACATACCAGCCAAATCGTTGTGTTTTTGTTGATGCAGAATCTCCAACGATTCTCGGAAAAGCCAAGGATGCATCCAGGCTTTGAAAGATGCCGCGGGGGAAGAGGTCTTGGCCAATGCTGCGGGCATCGTGGCCATGTTCACAGCCATGACCATGGTGGTGGATGCCCCTTTGCGCGGCATGGATGGCTTGGAAGTCCCCATACAAAATGGAGGTTGTTATGGAACAAACATAGGAAACATATGGGTAAATCTGGGAAAATCATAGGAACATGCACTATAAATGGAGACCTTGAAGAAGCAACATCATGTGTGAATACGGAAAATTATGTTGCCATGTTTAGTTATTGGTTGCCAGAGGGTCGAAGCGAACATTGATTCCAATGGGGTGGAGCCGGTAAAGTCGGTAGAGTGACTTTGGTGCATCAACCACCAGGGTCTTGGGACGCTGCTGTTTGTGGTTGGCAAGTGACATTTCCGTATGCTAAGATTGCTACAATGTGATGCCCCCCAGTTACAAGTTGGTTTATAAACCCCATTAACTAGTTCGTTATATCTACCATAAACCATAGTGAAATTGGAGCTATTACCCAACTTAGCTATCGTTTGGGGGCCCCACTTTGTAAGATTCTTATCCATCGCCAAATGCTCCTTTCTGACAGTGAGCAGAGTGGAATTTGGCTGGTGGCTTTGATGATGTTTGATGTGGGTCTTCGTGCTGCACAGCTGGTTGCACGAAGAATTTTTTTTAGGAGGTACAATGTGATTATGCGAAGCCAGCTACAAACCATTCGGAGATCATTTTGCATCATTTTACACCATCCCAGTTCAAGAGGCCGCCTGCGGATTTTTTCAAAGCTTTATTTTTTAGGTCACTTTGTCTGACGTTGCTTTTACTTGGGTAATTACATGTAATTACTCAAGTAAAAAGAACGTGGATTAGTCCAATTTTAAATTGGACACAAAAGCACTTACTAACTGAACCAGGTCCCTGATGAATGGTGTTAGGTCTGCCCTTCCCGGCATCCGGGGCACAAAGATGATCCTTCAGATTGGTGCGATTGGTGCCAGCTGGTGAACTATGACAACTTCGTCCATTTTATCATATGAAAAAACGATGACATTGGATGACATTGGATGATATGCGATTACCTGGATTGATATAAATGGTACAATCTTCTCCTTCCTTTCAACGGATCCTTTCTTGTCATTCTTTTGACACTTTCGCACTCTCCAGTGTTCAAAAAATCATCGAGGCGACCGGGCAGACATCTAAAGAAATGCCGACCATTCAGAAGTACGCCAGCAAGTTCCTGCGCTGGATGCTCATCTTGTTGGCTGTTTGGTCAAGACATGGGTGAATTTCCATCAGGGATGGTCTTGCCCAAAAACTCAGGGTTCATCTGCCCTGAGAAAAAGGATTTCCAATCATGGGATGGACGAGTCCGCTACCATCTTTGTCTCATCACCGACAAAGAACAGGGTATTATGTGACCGTCATGTCGGATGGTGTGAGAAGTGTCTAAACCATGCGAATAACCCAACGGATCAGAAAGAGGTGCTGCAATCTTGGTGGAATGTTGCTTTGCGTGGCTCAATGCATGCTCAATGCTTCCCTCCGATCATCAAACATGGCAGTGAACAATTCCCCATTGATAGCTGATTTGCCCAGCTATAAACCTCCATGTATAATGATTATAACGGATTATATATATATATAATATGTACATATACATATTGTTGTCCCGATTTTTCCGATACTTCCCCATGATTGTCCCATGATGTTCCTATATGATTAGTTCCTGGATTTCCGAGCCATGTTTGATCACCAGAAGGTAGCCGTGTGAGATCGTGTGAGCGAATTTGTAGCTAGGGAAGGTGTGCCAGGGTCTAAGTTCAGACATGGGCATGGGGTATAGCACTTGGCTCTTATAGCTGCACACTAATCCCATGTTTTGTTGTGTTTTTCCATGATTTGGTACCCAGAGTTGGAATTTGGTTGGAAATCTCCGTGCATGGTGAAATTTGAGAGAAACCTGGCGGACGTCAGGAAGAGGAACCTGGCGGCGTTCTGTCCTTGTCTGGGCGGATAACCGCGTTCGGAGGCGCGTTTTTATTGGAATCTTCTCGGTCATTGGTCATGGCAGTCATGGGTGTTTTTCTTGACCATTTAAGTATCAGACTATGACTATTGGAGGAGTACCACCCCTTTATTCACAAACCATGGTTTATTAAATTCTATTAATCCAGGGTTGACATTAGCAAATGGAGGTTCCTACTTGTTTCAGCATCCCCTGAAATCCAATATATAGAGGCCGACCCGACTTTCTATTTCTGGGTTGAATGAATATCCGGCTGGTACGTATGGGTCAAAAATCATAGGCCTCAAAAAAACGGATGGCTTTAGACTTGCAAAGATGGAACTCTTCAATTTAAATGCCCTCACAAGTTATCTTCTAGTTTGTGAAAAGTTGTCCAATCCTGTCTTCCTCGCAAGTGGAATTCGGTGGAATGTACTGTCACTGTATACAGGTCCCGTCGCGGAGGGGTTATAATTGGGAGGATGGATTTGCTTAGCCCAGATGGCTGTTTGTCGAGGAGGAGCTAGTTAGATCTTACCCGAAAGCTAGTCTTCCAGCACATTGTTCTACTTAGATGGGCCATGAGATTAGCTAAACAGAACTGGTAACTGGGGCATAAGTGGGTATATAATAGGGTTGGAACCCAGTTACTAACCAGTACACTAATCCCATGGCTAAGTACATCTATTTTGTCAAATGGATGGTGCTTTCTGCATGTGTATATAGACACAAGTCTTGATTCCTGATTGGCATCGTGCATGTTTTTTTTGGGGGGGGACCCGTTCACAATGAAACTGCACTTCCCAGCTCGTTTTGGCGCAAGTCGCAATTTTTTTCATCCACCAGGCAGTTGAAATGGCAGCCGGGAGGAGTGTTGATGAGTATATGGATGTGTCCTAAAATGGGGGTACCCCAATAGCTGGATGGTTTATAATTTAGAATGGAAATTCTTGTTAAAATGGATGATTGAGGAGTACCCCCATTTCAGGAAACCTCCATATTGAATTGTGAATCATTTGCTTGGGTCCAAATGTTACTGGTTGAAGCATAGCAAAGGTCCTAGATACATTGCCATTTCTGAGAGTTTCGTGGGTTGTGCCCGTTGTGCCCTCGTGCAGGCACTTCCACAGGTGCTTAAAGCAGCAGTTTCCCCAACGGTTTGCCCTTTAAGCTAGTGTGCAGATCTTGGGAAGGCGATATGTACAGCCAAAGTCGCTAGCTGTTTTGGCTTTGTAACTTGCTTAATGCTCGCAGAGCAAGAGTAAAGGATTCCCAATTGTGCCATTGATGGGTGGTATAAACCATCAAAACCAAGATTCTTTGTTCTGCAGGGGCTATGAAATTCAAATCAATGATGTCATTCTCAATTTATCCCGCTTCTTGCTAATTTTGATTTCAACGCAATGCCGCATGGAAGCCAAGTTGCAGTTTTCAGCACAAATGTGCCAGATTCGATTTCAACATGACATCGTTGTGTGTGGGGCTGGAAGCATTAGGATAGAGAGTTATATATATATACACCTACATATACTTGTTGTTGGTGGTTTGGAACATTTCTTATTCTTCCATATACTGGGAATAATCATCCCAACTGACTTTCATATGTTTCAGAGGGTTAAAACAACCAACCAGTATAATATTCATGGTTAGATGAGCCATGATCTCTCGATCTGGCACCTGAAGACGGGAGGCACTAAAAGAGTGCTTCCCCTCTTATTTCTTGACATTCAAATCAAACATGTTAAACTATTATATAATTATATATAATTGTATGTGCAATATACACACAGCATGAACTTTAGTCAGTTCCCTCACTTAGTTTGCTTGTCAAATAGCTTTGTATAATTCCAATCTCCCTAGTCATTAACATCTTGTAATGGTCCCCAATATATGGATTCACCCCTTACTAAACCATCATTTCTTCGGCATGCAAAAAGGGAACACTCACCCATGAGTTTTCTGTATATTTACTTCCAGGGTATAGTTAGATTATGGATCCAGTGCCAAGCCCTTGCAGCCTCGGCCCATCCAAAGCTCGTCCTTTGCGCGTCGTGGAGTAGTGTTGCTTCAAGCGGATGAGGTCGGCCGAAAGGCGGAGACAGGGAAATCTGAAGAATTTTGAAACATGACCCGAAGATGGAACTAACAACATGATATCAACCCTGGATTATATATAATAAACCCCAAGCAGCTGTATAATTGGGGGGGTACCATTTAAGTGTCAGAGCATGACTATTGGGGAAGTATCCCCCGAATTAATAAACTATGGTTTATTGGGGGTACCTAATTTCAGTAGCCATAAAAATCACTGGGGGAAGCACCACACGTAATCAACCAGGGTATAAAAAAAAATCCGGGTTGACATGACTTTGTGAATCACCCCACTAGATCTGGGTAGTAACTGGGCCTTTTTCAGCCATCTAGAAATGGGATAAACCACTTGAACTTACTAACCAGGGTTATGAGCCACGTGCTAAGTGGGATGATCCTCCTGTAGTCAACTTGGCAATGGGAAATCCAATACAGATGGAAGTTTATAGCCGGAAAATGAACGAACTAAATGTGGGCTCCAGCTAGCCATGCTATGACTACCGGAGCCCATTTGTGGCCCTAAAATGAAGAATTATATCTATGATCATTAGAGTCATTAGAGCCAATACTAAATCAGGTTGTTTTTTGTTCTGTGGATTTTATTTAATATTAGGGTCTATTAGAAGAACAGGACATTTATGGACCCTATGTTTTTGGTGACACGTATTTCTACAACCGTGTAGGCGTTGTGATTTTCGTGGTCACCGCACATGGAAAGTATATGATTGGGGAGGTGGGGTGGGGTGGGATAATATCGTCCATGTACGCTTGCGGAACTAGTTGATGCTACGTTGATGGAATGTTCTAGCACACTGGCAGCTCTACGCTGTGCTACGTTGTTGGCACGGGTGGGGTGGGGTGGGGTGGGATAATAACGTCCATGTACGCTTGCGGAACTAGTTGATGCTACGTTGATGGAATGTTCTAGCACACTGGCAGCTCTACGCTGTGCTACGTTGTTGGCACGGGTGGGGTGGGGTGGGGTGGGATAATAACGTCCATGTACGCTTGCGGAACTAGTTGATGCTGTTTCTCCGAATCTTGGGAATGGCCCAAAAGGGTTCCCGCAAAATGGTAGTCGCACCGGCTGCCTTGACTTTAACAGCTCCTAAAGGAAAACCACCAACAGAATCCATTGACGAAATTCGTGACAGCGGCCTCTTGACACAATTTAACATGGAACTATTGTTTACCCAGATGGATGTCAAAGTTGGAAGACAGTCGCCAGAAAAAACCGCGAGCAACGCTTGGTGGTGAAGTCCGTGGTCCACATGCGTAGTGAATGGACTCGGAAGGTGCGAGTGCGGGGAAGAAAGAAAGTTGCAGGAACCCAACAAATTGATCGTTGTTGGAAACATCTCACAAAATTTTGCCCCAGTCAAATGAAGAACCGCACTGGCCCAACAATCAATGCTAGATTCTGGGATAGAATGTATCAATGGATCTATCGCCACAACATGTCCAAGTGAGACATAGCGAGCAGATGCGAGATGAAAAAAAGCCTCTGCAAACTTTTCGTCGTCTCTTGACGAAATTGCTGATTTGAAAAATGACAAAACGTGAGGCGTTTTGACACGTTGATGTCAAAAACACACGGTTGTGTAAATCCGTGCTACCTTTTTGGGAGTGTCCATG
Source organism: Cladocopium goreaui (assembly GCA_947184155.2). Taxonomy (NCBI): domain Eukaryota; class Dinophyceae; order Suessiales; family Symbiodiniaceae; genus Cladocopium; species Cladocopium goreaui. The sequence continues at coordinate 81,885 of CAMXCT020001654.1, read as the reverse complement.
GGCATCATATTCTCTACAAGGTGTCAGAATTGATGACATATATGAAATTAATTTGGTCTGAAGGCGATGGAGCGAGAGAGAATTATATATCAAACGTGGCATCTTGCTGCCAAAAGAATGTCCCGGGTTAACACCTTAGATTTTTGTTATATTATCGCACTATATCACAATGAAATGGCTGACCTTATACCACCATATTTGAGGGCTAAATCTCCAATGCAGCAAGTGGGTTTGAATATGGAACTCCACAATCCCGTGGCTCATCAATTTGACCATCGTTTGCCCTATTCAAATGGCAGTTTTGAGAAATTACCCGATTTTCAGATTTCCAAGTGGTACTTTTGATCCCTGGTCTCAGCCGAAAAAGTGGACGACTGAAATGCGGGAGCTGCGCCGTTCCACCTGGCGGAATAGAGAGGTGCCCTGGGATGTCGCAGAGCCGAAGATTTGCCACGATTTGCCCGTGGACAATCATCGTACGCTCAGAGCATGGCAAAAAGGAGCTATTGTGAGAGGGCAAGTGGGTGTAGGGACCATTGAAAACAAATCGAATTTTCCACAAGGGTACGAAACTAGCTGACTAGGCAAAATATACTGAACAAATGCCACTTTTGAAGTTGTTGAATGCTAGAATAAAATAAAAGAAACTACATTGGTTGCTGATTTTCAAAAATCTCCCAGAAGATAGCAACGGATATGTCCCCCGTTGATAGATGATTTTCGCATGAAACATTCCATGTGTAGGGGATTTGCCAGCTAGTCACGCTCGATTTCACACCTCTTGGATGATGATCGTTGCCATGAAAAGACGAAGAATGATGGCCAGTATACAGTGGCAATGTGACGGAAAGAGCCCCAACTTCACCATAACAGATTTTACTTTCATTAAAGTAACCTATCAATTTTATGGCAATTATATACGTGCGATTCGATTTCTTTTTTCATGATATTTGTATGTTCAGTCTGTTCAGTCAAATTGAGAAATCACAAAGCAATCAGCAATCGTTCCGGCGCTTAGGCAAACTCAATTTTTGAGCGCTTTGCATGGGGACAACTGCATCCACACCCGCTTTCCCATTGGCGTCTTGGCAGCAATGGGCGCAATTGATATAACATCAAAGTGGCCGGCCCTGCATTTGTTCAACTTTGTTCATGTGTTTTTCCCCACTTTTGTACATCTATGTGTGTATATATTTATATTGTATTTATTTACATCATTCTCCATGATGTTTGAACATTTACACAAGCATCTACTGCAGTTCCATATGCATGAAACGCTCGCGCACACACAAACAAACACACACATGGACGCTGTTTATACATATTTCTGGGTAAATTATAACGACCTCACTGCGACCTCACTGGGAATGATGGTTAGTAAGGGTGACTATCCCTAAATGACCTTTTTTCAGGTTAGTGAATTATTATAATTTACCCAGATATGTACAATGTATACACATACTCTGTCCAGTATCACAAGGATTTTATAGCCGGAACATCTGAGAAGATCTTGCTGCCAAAGTCTCCATGTTCAGTTGTCTCAGCGGCTCAGCATCCCCAATATGATGTATCCATCTTGCTCTGTTTGTAGATATACATGGGTATACATGTATACTGTATACATGTATATGTGTATATATATATATATACAGGTATAAATAAATATATATATATATATATTATATACATGTACTGGTATGGTTTCCTGGATTCCCCCCTGGGTGATTTTGGTTTTGCATGTTTGAAGCTCCCAGAGTTGGAAGAAGGACAATCTCCGATCAAACCTTACTGATGGTTTTCTTGGCCGTGTCCCGGAATGGAGCTGCAGGAAAGCACTGCGTTCGGGAAATCAATGGTGGAAATCAATCATGATCAAACATGTAAAAGAAACAATGATTTCCTGTAAGCTCCTCCTTAGCATGAACCTTAAAGAATTCGAGATATCACTTGGCAAGTCAATTCCTCTTCCGTAAATTGATATCAATGTGATATCCATAGATTTTCACATTGATATCCATTTACTTACTGTAAAACAAAAGAACGAGAAACAACAAACATGTTCAGCCTCCCTTTGGCTCCCAACAGGCCTTGAGCAACAGATTGCCTCCTGGACAGTCGAGGAGCTTCGACGCTTCCACTCCAGGACTGGCTTCCGACTGGTCGGTTGATCAATATATAGAGGGGTCTCCCATGAGAATGGTACGTGGAGCTGCTCATCTGATCATACATGTACCAAATCAACCCCCTATAGATACTCTTAGGTTGGGGGAGAAATTATATATTCGAGATTCTTCGAGATTCGTGTGACTTTATTGGTTGGATATGGGCCCAGTTGTACTCATGAACTGCGGTTATTCATCGTTACAGTTACCCTCTGGTTATGACTGACATAGCCATGGGAAATGGTCCTAATCGAAATAGATGGTTTACCGTTCTTAATAGCATGGGTGGATTTTCCATGGCAAACTGTGAATGTCATAACCAGATAGTACCTGTTCATTTGGCCTGATACATGATCTATTTATCGCACGCACGTTGCTATCAATTCACGTGCAGGGCAATTAGCTATAGTTGTTGTGTGTTTTTACCTTGGCGTGGTATGTCCCGATTTCTTGAATATTGAATTAACACCCCCACAAGTAGGGCCCCCAAACGAAAGCTAACTTGGTCTTAAGTTGGTTATATAATATCTCCAATAATTATGCATATGGTTTATGATATTTACACCCAGAGTTAATGAGGTTTTAGAAATCAACTTCAAACTGGGGGGGGGCGGCACCTTGCATTTTATCAGATCGAAATTACTATCAAAAGTAGGGCTCATTAGCGTTCCACGTGTCCTAGAATTCTGCCTGAAAGCCATATGTTTGTTGGTAAATCATGTAAAATCATTTTTATTGTTCATCCATCCCCCAAGTGTCGAAAAATATTGCTTCTAATGATGGGTTCTAGTTCCCAAAAAAAATGTTCATGATTGAGAGACGGATTCTTTCTGGATCATCGTGAGGTGGTATGTCCCTGAGAACGCCACGCTGTTCATCGTGGGAGATATTGATGAGGAAGAAACGATCCAGCAGGTGACGCGGATGGTGAAAGCTTCAGAATCCCTTCCCCGAAAATATTATGTAAATACCCGGTAGAAACCATGGTTTAGTAGGGGATTTACACTTACCCGGTACCATTTAGGGGATGTTCAATAGTAGGGGTATGGCATGGGCCTTGATTCAGAAGGTTCTTCTGGTACCATGGCTATTTTGCTCCCAAAAATAAGCATAGTGGTTGGCAAACCACAAGCCAAAAATCGGTCCCCAGTGACTGTAGAGAAACGGATTTGATTGGAACCATCCCCCATTTTTTTGGTTTATCATGTTGGGTTTGCCACATTAGAACTGATATAACCAACCAAAATGGTGTTACAGTTGCACTGCCATCTAAACGAACAGGCTGGTGGTCGCAGAAATTTGCATTCCCTTCCCTACAAACAATATAAAACATGGGGATGGATGGCTCAAGAGCTGGAGAAGACAATTCGTAAATTGGACATAATTGGATTATGTAACTTAAATTGCCTAATCCCAATTAGAATGTAATTATATGTGTTTCTTGGCGAATCCGATAGAATCATCATGTTCCCTATCAAAATAGGCCGCAAAGATTGGACGCGACAGGTGAACCAAGCCTTTGCCAATATCCCTCAGGTGCAGCTAGCCGAAAAATTGCCGTTTCCAGCAGTTTTCTGGGTCAACTACTGTAACTGGATGGATAGTTCAGGATGTTATGTTATTTGTTTGCATGTCTTTTATGTGTGTAACTCTGCAAACCAATTGTTTATTGTTTTTCTCCGGGGGGATGAGAATATCTAGTAGCAATGTGTGTTTTTTGGGGGAGGGTGTTGGCAATGCTTTTAATCAGTTTCACAAAAGCCCTTGCTAGGATGTGAAGTTCGATAGGAAGCTTTTACACATGGGGCGCTCGCATTATTGGGAGTCCGTAAGAAGGTTACAGATGGCAGAAGGAAGATGTTCTGCCAATAGTTTGTTTTGTTTTCTTGGTTTTCCTTCTTTGGCTAGCTTCAATTTTCGGACACGCACAATGTTGGAGCAAGGCCGCAAGGCCATTGGTTAGTCTCTCGTTGTATGTATCAGTAGGGCAGATGCCTCAGCTGGTGGCGTCACTGAAAAATGATACGCATGCCGACGCGGTTTCATCATTTGCCAGCCTTCTACTTGCAGATCCTCTCCGCATCAGTTGTGAGACCTGAATTACTGAAAAAAATGGTCTCTGCACTCTTGTGCCTTTGATCGATTCCATGGGTCATTGACCTGTCCCCAATCTGGAAGGGACTTGAAGACCTGATTTCAACCCTACAAACAGCATCAAACTGAACTTGGATCGCATGGTCCCGCGGCCAACGTGTAAAACAAACTGATTTAGGCAATTGTTAGACATATGTATATGTATATATATATCTATATATATGTGTATATATGTGTGCGTGTGTCTATCTATCTATCTATCTATCTGTCTGTCTGTCTATCTACCTATCTATCTATCTATCTGTCTATCTGTCTATCTGTCTATCTATCTATCTATCTACCTATCTATCTATCTATCTATCTATCTATCTATCTATCTATCTATCTATATATGTGTGTGTATATTTCATTTTTAAATAGCAGAAGAATGTTCATTGGGTTTAGAAGCAGCATATGTTTTAGAAGAAACCACGATAATCACGCAGGCCTCATCAAGTCTATCATTATACATAGCATATACCTTCCAGTCATCAACCATGGCAATGGACAATCCACCATATACCGTATCACATCATATAAGATCAAATAACATTCCACTTTAATTCAGGGGTTGGTAAATGTCCTAATTGAACATCACCCAAATATGGGGGATATAATCTTTAGATATTTGAAAGTGATGTTCAAAATCCCCAAAAAGGACATTTACCAAGCCCTGTAATTGCTCATTTAAAAGGTATTTCCCGGCCAGCCATGTTTGACACCACACGGCCAGGCAGGTTTGTCGGTCGGAGAGCCTTGGCAGTATGATGCCACGTCGCTTCTGAGGCCCAGTGGCCCGGCCGAGTGGGGGGTTTGGGACAACTGGAGGGTGGAATGAGTATAGTAGATAATAGTAATTAGTATGAGTATAGATTTGGAATGAACCAAGTATCCATAAATATACTACTAATATCATCTAATATCTACTAGTGCTAGTAATATCACAAATTATTTTTTTTGACTCGCGCAATGCTTTCCGTGATACCGTTCGGAAACATGACAGCCGCACACAAGCTAAGTATCCTGGCAGTAAGGGTTTACTAATTGACCCCATTTACTTCGATCCTGCCAAAATGGAGAAATTTGTCTGAATTGTTTGGTGTTGTCAAACCAGGTAGGCATATGGGAGCCTTGGTAACTTTTATGGAGGTCCAAGGTGGCTGTTCGATACCCAGGGTGGTGAATTTCATAAGGACGCGGATGTTGGTTCATAGTTACAAGATGTACCCGGTGGTACGCTTCAGTGAATGCCAGTTCATACCAGTGGGCTCTGGGAGCTCCACGTCTATGGATACTCCCTATGGATCCAGACACTGTTTGAGAAGGTACGGCTAACCCTCCAAATTATAGTAAATTATACCCCAAACACTTCCTAAGAAGGTACTTGGATCCATACGGGCTAGTATTGATTTGGAATGCACCTTGGCGTGTTCCGTAGAAGATGTATATAGATTTTGCTGACATCATGAATACATGATGATCAGTGCATAGTGGGCGGACTCTGTCGACTGGCAGGATGACTCAGACCTGCCACTTAAAGTTGGCTCTTCCTCCCATGTGTCGCGCAGCGCGCTTTCAACAGTCGTTGGTGGTTGGTGGTTGGGTGCTTAGTGGTTTGTAATCCTGGTTTTTCACAGTTCTGGTGTGAGGATTCCAGCCGAATCAATCACTGGATTTTGCTTAAAAACAAATGGTATCTGAGGGTTACCACTGCTGCGATTTTAGCATCATCCGATGTCTAAATGCCGCCAACTTTTAACTCCTGTTACCCAACTTCTGGTCTAAAAAAACAAGTTTTTCATAGTAGTCAGTGGTCTCTCTCTCATGTGATCCTTCCAACTCCAAGTGAGGCTGCAATTTGCCATGGTTGCCATGGTTGCCATGGTTGCTGCCAGGCCAAAAGTGGATGGCCGCCCAGAGATTCTACATCGCTGCTTGGAGAGTGGATGATGAAATGCTTGTGGTGGGGTTCAGTAGAAATATATCAGAGGTGATACTCACAGAATACATGATAAGATTAGTGGCCATTTCAGGATCCTAAATTGGAGGTACCTACCATATATAAGGCCTATGTAAGGCCTATGTAAGGGAATTTTCCAGAAAATATGGCCTTATATGGTACAGTACCTCCATTTTAGGATCCTGAAATTCCCATTGATTTAAGATGATGGGATCCAGAGATGTTTTGAAGGGTACTCTTGAATTACTCGGACATCAGCAAGAACAGGATGAAGAAAGTAAGCTGCCAGAATGAGGCAACGGGAGGCCTCCCAGGGATAACAAGATCTGAAAAGTTGAACCCGAGATGCCTTTGATGCAATGAGACAATGAGACGCTGCCCTTGTTGCTTTTTACAAAGATCATGTATATTACTGCAAGACTCCTAAACCAACCTCAATAGGAAAATCCTTTGAACATCAAAAGTTGCGGGGATATTTTCATCACAAATCGGATCATACTGGCGAACCATTAGTGTACAATCATAGGTGGCTTGGTTGTTCAGAACCGCCAGTAGTGAATGCAGTTGTAATTAATTGGCCCCTAGCACTAGCAGAATGTACCAATTAAACGGGCTCACGAACCCTGTATAAACTGGTAGCTCCCAATCTTTTCAGCAACGCCAATCCACCATCAACTCATGCTGAGGATTTGTGCAGCCAGCAGATGCGCTCGCTCCGGGTCCCTTTCCAAGCCGCCATTCCACCAACTCCAAGTTGGAAAGGGTCACATGATGTTTCATAAATATTTCCTATTCGTAGGAGCGTTTGAATCAACAACAATTTGGCTACTAGGATTAACACATCCGAAGTCTCTAGGATGAAGGTTTTTGAAAATATATTTGTTTAATGATTTTGATACGTTTTCAGATATGATTTGTTGTTATGATTTGTTTATGGCTTGGTTTTGCTGTTATGATTTTGATATGGTTTCAGTTATGATTTTGATATGATTTCAGTTATGATTCTTGATGTGGGTCAAACTTGTGATTTGAAACCAACCCATCGGAACCATATCCAAAATATTCCAAAATCGTATCAAAACCATATCAAAACCGTATCAAAATCGTATCAAAAGCGTATCAAAATCATATCAAAACCACAAAAACCTTCGACAAATCGACCAAAAACCTGTCCCTGTGCTGTTTCGGTTTCTTTTTCTGAAGCCAACTCACTGGAACCATATCAAAATCATATCAAAATCGTATCAAAATCGTATCAAAACCATATCAAAATCATACCAAAACCATAAAAACCATTGAAAACTCGACCAAAAACATGTCCCTGGGCTGTTTCTGTTTCTTTTTTTGAAGCCAACTCACTGGAACCATATAAAAACCGGATCAAAATCATACCAAAACCGTATCAAAATCGTATCAAAAGCGTATCAAAATCGTACCAAAATCGCATCAAAACCAGATCAAAATCATACCAAAACCATAAAAATCATCGAAACATCGACCAAAAACCTATCCTTGCGCTGTTTCTGTTTCTTTTTTTGAAGCCAACTCGCTGGAACCATATCAAAACCGTATCAAAATCATATCAAAATCGTATCAAAATCGTATCAAAATCGTATCAAAACCATATCAAAATCATATCGAAATCATAACCCCAAATTCAAAGCATATCAAATTCATATCGTCAAATCGTATTCAAAACCATATTAAAATCATAAAAAAAATATTTCCTGAATTCAGCATCCTAGAGGGATTCCGGTCTGCTAATACTAGGAACCAAAAATAAATAAAAATGAACCTATAAAAGGGTTTAAGTTGGATTTTCATGAGTTTCCCCATTTTTTTTTCACCTGCCATGTTTTTTTTGGAGTTGTTGCTAAAATAGCGCGACGCCAGGCGAGGAGGTGCTGTCCCTGAAGGAGTGGCAATCTGACCTCCAGGCCTGGGCTCGGAAAGGACTTGCGCGGCGAGTTGATAGTGAGTTGATGGATGTATTTACTGTAGTACCCTCTGGTAAACATACAAAAAGCTATTGAATATGGCCCATCTATAGTGGATTGACCCATGAAAAATTGTGATTTTCCATAGTTACGTAAACGTTTACCAGAGGGTAAATTATAGTAACTCACCATAATAGTTATAGTAAGATTATTGGTTCAATTAGCCATTATAGAAATCATACTGTTGTAACCATTATAGAAACCATAAATTGTTGCTAACCAACCATCATAGTAACGATAAACAGATAATTCAGTAATTATATATACAAATAGTAACCATTATAGACAATCCATGGTTGTAGTTACTGCCGTAAATTACGTGGGTTATCCTAAAATAGTACCCCATAGGAGTATCTATAACAAACAAACTCCCATGAAAAACATATAATAATATATAATAATGTGGTTAAAATAATCATCATCCCCCAAATCACCATAAATATCAATAAATAGGTGGTATGTTTGCTATTCCCAGTCATGGGTGGTTTATGGCATTGTTTTACCCAAATTACTGTAGTTTATTGTGTGTTATATAAATGATATGAATGATAGTTGTTTAACATATGCTTCGATGCTTGTTTCGAATGATGGTTCAAATGAGTGTTTTAAGTTTTTTCAGGTTTTTCAATGATTGTTTTAATGACGATGTTTACTGATGGTACATATATATATATATTATTATTATTATTATGATTATTAATATCATTACTTTTATTATCATTACTATTGCTAGAATATATATGTACAATGTACAAATAATGACACACATATACATATTTAGGTGCATACATACATATAAGTATATACATAGGCACTTTATGATGGTGTTAGGAAGGGATTCAAGGTAGTCTGCACCAGCTGTTTTCACTGCTGCCATATTTTGCTCAAAAAATGGTGATTGTGTTCTATTGTCATTTTGCCCAAAGGTGACATATCCAATCGTTCAATATCTACCAGTCAAATGTGTTGAAATGATGCAAGTATATAGATTAATATAGTTGATATTCCTTTTATAATATAGACATGTACATACCTGCATCTTCGAAAAGATGCACTTTTTCAGTTTTTTTCAGGGATAATTGTGTTTCATCCAAAATGCATCTATTTTTGGCTGTGAGCAATTGCATGTTTGTCAGAAATGAGTACATATTTATGTTTTTGAAACGGCATTTTTACCTGACCAAAAGATGTTTTTTCCCGACCGTATTTCTTTGACATTTTGTGAAGTTTGGCAAACGTTTTTTTTTCCTGCAAAAAAAATGGGCGGAAACGACGTTTCAAACAAAGCAGACATTTTGCAAGCCTGGAAGTTCCAGGTATGATAATCTCGCTCTTTGGCCGCCGGATTGTTGTCTACCAGTCTGATTTGTTGCTTGTTGACCGTGCAGCTGAATTATTGATATATGTCATTGATTAACTACAGCCATCTACAGCCTCATCTACTATATATAAATGGATTGCGCCTACAGGAAATTCGTAGATAGATCTTGAAAATCCATGAGAACCATGGAAATCTCATGAAAACCCGTGAAAACCCATGATAGATGGAGCATTGATGGGTCATTTCTAGAGCGGGTCATTATTCTAGAGCTTTTCCCCCATGGCTCCAGAAAACACCAAAAGGTCTCCGTGGCGACCAACGAGTTGATGCAGGGCATGCAGGCGAAGTTGCAAAGTTCGCCCCAAGGTATGTCGATTTTCATTGGGAAAATTCATGGGAAAATCATGGGAAACCGATTTTACTCGTGGATGGACTGGGGCGGCGAATATTTTCGGAAAATGATACGCATTTAGGTCTCATACAGGTCGCAAAGCCAGATGGTCAAGGGTCAAGGGGTTGAAGACAGATCGTCAACAGCCAACTTCACCTTGACAGTTCAGCCAGTTCGGCACGCTTTGGTGGCGTTGAAACCCCTTATGACTGGGATACACCCCGCCGTTCTGTTTATTCTTTTTTTTTTTGAGCTGGCTACCATTTGATGTGACTTGATGGTTCCGAGGGACAATTGACAGATTTTTGTGAAGTGGCTATTGGTTGAAACTGAAACACCGGCATGTCGGGGGAGAATCTACAGGGCAGCCACATGAAATCACCATTTTGCCCCCCATCTCTCCGCCGAAATGGGGGGAACCCATTGGCTCAGCACGCAAATTCGCAATTCGAGAAATTCCAGGCTGGTTGATGGTTTCAAACATTTCTTTGGGCCAACTGCACGGCAACCTCTGCAAGGCTAGTTAGCAGTGTCAATATTCAAGAATCAGGTTTGCTTTAGAGTTTAGACTCATGTGACATATGTTTTTATCGGTGTTCCGAATCATGTTCAATCTCATTCAACTACCTTGAGCAGACTCATGAAGATGACCCCCATTATTTTGAATTAAAATTGAAATCAACCAAGGGAGAATCACTCTGCATCAATCATCCCACCAAAATATGTGCGGCATTCAGTCAGCCAACTAAACAATTTCCGCAAACCAGTCAACAACCAACACAACAGCAAACTAGGCAACAGCCAAGACAACAGCAAACTATGCAACAACCAACAGAACACAACTTGGAGCCACAAAGCGGAAATTCCAGAGCCAACTCTGAAGTTAGCCAACTCTGAAGTTAGCCAACTCTAGCCTTTATGTTCATGATTTTTCAATCAAGCTCAAACCATGAATTTCACCAGCCACTTTTTTCAAGTGGTCCTGACATCACCAGCCAACCAGCGCTGCATGGCCTGGGCCTGGCCTCGGCCCACGTGATGACCTCCGAGACCGAGTCCGCCGAGTCCGAGAGCAGCGACTCCAGCGGATCCTCCGTGCATCGAGGTAGCGGCACGGGGTGAACGGAGATCACCGAGTTCCTGGGAAGACCATACAGCGATTTTGACCGAAAAAAATGGGTATAGCCTCTGGTTATGACTGTTACATAGCCATGGTATAGATGGCCCTAATCGAAATAGTTGGTGAATAACTACAACAACCATAGTGTATGATACTGATAGACATATTTACCCTCTGGTTATGACTAACAGTTCGCCGTGGAAAATAGATGGCCCATAGTTTTATAGATGGTTGACCGTTCTTACAAATGGATGGATTTTCCATGGCAAACTGTTAAATAACCAGATGGTACTTCCAAATGGAGATTACCATTTCCAGTGTGCAAAATGATGCCAAAAAAATGTTTTTGTTTGATCGTCCGGATGTTCAGATGTAGCCAACAACCACTGAAATGTTGGCAATTACGTGTGGAGATCATGCAACGTAGTTTGTGACAACATGGCAAGATGTCGTGTCCACCAAACGTAGATTCATAGATGCCTATTGCCCACCCCAGTGACGGGGTGCTACTGTCATGGTTGACAAGTCCGTGTTTCCTAGAATTACAGTATCCCATTGGTATCCCATGTGTTGAGGTAGCGTTCATCGGCAGTTGGCAGCCGCCGCAGGTGAGAAATCCTGGTGGGAAAATTTCTGCACACGCTTTCGCTGCTTGACGGCTGAAAGGGTGGAGGTGAAAGGGTGCAGCTCCGCGTGCTGAAAAAAACAATGACCGACTCGGGGATGGTTTGTTACCATCCATTTCTGGTAAAATATGGGGCAAAATTGTGTATGTCAAATTTTGGACTGTTTGATAGATTTTGTTTGCCACCATGTGAGGCACCCACACACTAGACAAAATTGGATCATTTGAAGAGATCCATCAGGAACTGATTCCTGTAACGTGCAACCAGCCTAGACAATTAGACTTAAAGTAGATCTCGTGGTTGTACTTCATGAAATTGAAATGGCAGGTACGCTGGGTTGATCAGACCCAGCATCCCATGATTGTGGTAGCTTCGTTGAGTGCGGTCCCACAATCATGCCGCACTCCCCTCCTGCTCTATTAAAAGGGGAGAAGAAAAAGACAGAAAAAAAGAAAAAAGGATAAGTTTTACATCTATTTAGATGTTACACACACACACGCACACACACACACCCGGCCGGAGCCGGGTCAACCCTGAAAGGCAAGAGGAAGAAAAAAGCGGACACAGACGACGTGCAAAAAGCCAAAACAGCGCAGGGGGGTGAAGGGAACGAACGGACCTCCAGAACCAACCTACGCGGCGAAACGGACCTGACAAAACCAGAGCACACACCTAAACCCCACGACACATTACGGAGAGGCACGAGGGAAGAATTAGGGACCAAATGGGGGGACTAGTTGGTAACAAGCGAAAACAAACCAAAACAATTAACCTAAAAAAGGACCCAGTTCCACCTACAGCAAAGGTCGTGCGTTACTTTCCTTCGGGATTGTAGTCAAGCCGTGCCGCAATGGCATAAACAGCTGTTCACGTTCCATCGAATTAGATGCACAAAATGTTCAACCTCACCAGAGAACCATCAAAAGAAAAGGTACCACACCTGGAAAGCGTGTGCTGCCTGGCGTATCAATCATGCTATGTGTTGTTGTGAAACAACTCAAGCTGCCGCAAAACGGAAAGTTTCTGGCAGTTCAGAACGGCTTCACAAAGAAAGAGTTGCATTCCGTAGGGATCATTGGGACAACTGGACCAGCGGGATTTCGCAAGAAGGTGTATAACCGAAAGGCCAACTGTTTCGCATTACTTAGATGAATTACTAAGTTAAAAAGTGTAAATTCGATCCTCCTTCAAATTTCAGCTACGAAATGGGGAGGACTTGGGCTACAGTACAGATTGCCAGCCAGCATTTTTTTGTACAAACAGGAGGGGTTGTGCCCCCCATTTTGTATTTGGAATCATTTTGTAGTTGATTCCTTTCGTTGCATGCATTTTCATTTTGTAGTTGTATATGTTGAGTCAGTTGAAGCATCCAACATAAAATTTCATTAGCATGGACACAAACAGATCATGAAGCTACAGAATGCCATCTAACAAACTGCACGGGGTCAACACTTGATCCAACTAAATTCAATCATTGACAACTACAAAATGTTCTCCGAATTTATGTTGGTCGGAACTTTGGATGGCAAAGACCCAACTACAAAATGTCATTGGGAAAAATCATGTTAGAAATTCCGACGTTCAGCTATTTTTTTGACTTCAGATGCATTGGATTTTGTAGTACTGGTTTTGAATTATTTTCCGAGCCAGAAAGAGTTATGTTCTTCATTTTGTAGCTGAAAAAAAAGTACATGCACTTGCATTTTGTAGTTGTGCACCCTGTGCATTCCGCTCTGTATCTACCAAAACCATCTGCACAACTCCTCCCCCCTTATCTGAACCCTGATTAAATTCGGAAGTCAAATTCGTCAACAGTCACCCACAACGGGGTTGCCTCCAGTGGCCCTATGGCACCTTGTCGGAGTCACCATAGGTATTATACTAGAGACAAAATTGGATCTTTGAAGAGATCCATCAGGAACTGAGTCCTGTAACGTGCAACCAGCCTAGACAATTAGACCTAAAGTAGATCTCGTGGTTGTACTTCATGAAATTGAAATGGCACGTACGCTGGGTTGATCAGACCCAGTATCCCATGATTGTGGTAGCTTCGTTGAGTGCGGTCCCACAATCATGCCGCACTCCCCTGCTCTATTAAAAGCGGAGAAGAAAAAGAAAGAACAAAAGAAAAAATGATAAGTTTTACTTCTATTTAGATGTTACACACACACACACACCCGGCCGGAGCCGGGTCAACCCTGAAAGGCAAGAGGAAGAAAAAAGCGGACACAGACGACGGGCAAAAAGCCAAAACAGCGCAGGGGGGGAAGGGAACGAACGGACCTCCAGAACCAACCTACGCGGCGAAACGGACCTGACAAAACCAGAGCACACACCTAAACCCCACGACACCTTACGGAGAGGCACGAGGGAAGAATATATCTCTATATATTTATATATATATAGGTACACTATTTTTTTCACAGATACATGTACAGACATGATTCATATATAATATCTGTATATTTTCATCAAATGGATCAACTATTATACAATGGATCAGATATTAATCAAAAGTGTTAATCTAAGTTGGACTCAAATTTAGGGGCTCACAAAGCCCATCAAAGCCTGTCCTCGTTGTGGGCCGATGATTTCAGAAATGGGGCGCTTTTTGAAGATCAACCGTTATGGCCGTAAATGTTGTGTGAATTTCCTTTTCTGGACTTAAACGTATGTATATATATATAATTATATATACATACCCATTTGCACCAGCTTTATCCGATGCTGCTTTTTATTCCCGCATTTTGTTGCTTCAACAGTACCAGGATGTACCATGTTTTTTTTTCTCATCACCCTTCGTGAAACCTTCATTCTCTGCTTAGGAGAGGGGGACGACTATGTCCACTGCACTGATCAGGAGTTGCAAGCTCTTATCGAGCAGCCTGTCGTTACCATAACTGGTTAGCCAACCAGGTGTCCTAACCAGCGTCTGAAAAAATGGAATCCACATAAATCCATGAGTTAATAGTTATTCATCATTCTTCTCTGGTTGTTGGTTTCAAACATGTTGTATTTTCTTTAATATATGGGATAATCCTTCCCACTGACTAGTATTTTCAAGATGGTTAAAGTTAAAACCACCAACCAGTTCTGATTAGACTTGCTACTTCGAGGTAGACTCCAGGTTCAGACATTTGAGGACTCATCAAGAACCAACTTCAGAGCTCACTAAAACTCTAAAACCCATTTGCCCCACAGTATGCCAACATTTCGCCCAACAATGTCCCAAACTTTAGCTAGACATATCACATGGATCCATATGGATCCACATGGAGTTCAATGTTCCACGATGTTCCAATATTTTCCCATCCATTGCATGACCCAAACCGTGGCGCCGTGGCGCCTAGGCAGAGGGATAGCATCAACGCGACCATCGAAGAGCAGATGCGGAGCCACAACATGGAACTGCCGTGCCTCGGCAGAGCTGCAACCGGCTTTCCACGGAGAATTTGGGTGTACCCTCTGGTAAACGTTTACAAAAAACGATGGAAAATCACCTGCATTTTTCATAGGTAAATCATGGTAAAGCAAGTATAAATGTCTATTTTCAATAGCTATTTTGACATAACCAGAGGGTAATGATATGGGGGTGTTCATTAAAATCTTGGTAAATACTATTGAATAGGCCATCAAGATCCATGAAGTATCAATTATCGTCAACACTTATTGATGTGAATTAATATAACAATCTGGGTAAATTATCACGACCGAACCCTGTTCTCCCGAACCCTGGAATCATGGTTTTTATATGGGAAATTACCCCCAAATGGCCCAACAATTCAGGTTAGTGAAATATTTCGAAATTAAAACCCAGATAAAGAGTGGGGAACCCTAAATAGATGTGTTTTTTTTTTTTAATGGACCCGTTAAATTTGGGACTAAAATCTGTGACATACTGTGTGTAATTGACAATGCCATAATAAACTTACCACCAATTTTCCTGGGAATGGTAAGTTTATACCACCTTTAAAATGATGATGACTGGGGGATGGGTTATTATAAAATACATTATATACTGACCCATTTTTTTATGGGAGGAATGGTTATAGATACTTCATGGGTTACTATTTGAGGATAATATATATATATATATAATCCCTATACAGTAATTTCAAGTCAACAATTCTATGAGATTGATATGATATTAATACATATTAAATATTAAGACTATGATGATTTACAATTGGGATAGTGACAGACACACAAACATAACACACACACACACATATATATATATATATATACATAGCTCTATGAATCTATATAAATTGATAGAACATTGGGTTTCATATTAAGATTCATATATAACACAGACA
Source organism: Cladocopium goreaui (assembly GCA_947184155.2). NCBI lineage: Eukaryota > Dinophyceae > Suessiales > Symbiodiniaceae > Cladocopium > Cladocopium goreaui. The sequence goes on along the minus strand of CAMXCT020001654.1, from coordinate 65,856 downwards.
TTGATATGTCTATATATTTATCTATCTATATATATATATATTTGTGTTCATATTAAGACATTGGGTTTCTCAAAGAACATTGGCTTCCGAAGTTGCGCGACTCTTGGTTCAGTTCAGGTTGGTGACTGATCCGACCTCGAAAGTGGCTTTATCCTTCATGGTCCCCGCCGTGGTTCCTCGACGGGGATTGTGGGGATCTGATCATGCGATGATCGCTGAAATACCTGGCAAACGAAAAGAGTTTGCTATTGAAAATGAGCCATTTATGTTTGATTTACCTTTAAAAATGATGGATTTTCCACAGTTTTTTGTATGTTTACCAGGGGGTAACTGATATAACCACCAATTGTAGGATAATTTTGGAGAATTGGGATCTAAAATCAACCAGAACTAGATATAACTAGCTAGGATACAATGGGAATATTGGTGCATTTACGGTTTGGTAATCAAACATGGCTAGCTGACAAATATCTGTAAATGGAGGTTTGAATAAGAACATTATATAGATAATGGAGGAATTTTCCATTGCCACGTTTGATTGCTGGAGGGTCGCAAGCCCAATAGAGATCCTTGAAAGATGGTGAAATTTAATGATCACTGACATTTAGATATTTCATATGGTTTAATTGATTGGGATTTGACTCATGCAAATAATATGAACAATTGACCACTCCATTTTCTGGACTTGGATTTGGGACCCTTTTTTCGCCTTTTCTTTTGCGGGGGGGGTTTTGATAGATCGTGGGAACCCCATACTGGACCGACCTTCGGTGAGAGCCACAAACGAAATCATTATATAAGTTGGTTAAACATAATTCCAATTTCACTATGGTGTATGATCCTTGTATATAGTATCCATGGATGTTATAAACCAACAACATTACATTTGGGGGCCAACTAACTGTAGGGTTGGGTTGTAGGGGAACATGTTCAATCTCTGGGGTCAAAACGTGAGTAGGAGCCCACATTCCTGATCCTCCTTTTTGTAGTGGGTGTATTAATTTTTGGGGTTTCATGTGCGGGCTCTTTTGAATCCCATATGCTCAAGGTATGGCTTACTGACCTGCATAGAACATACAGGGTAGATATATCACATTTGTGAAATAAGCACTCATTTATAGCCGCTTCCTGCAGATCCACGATTATTTATATATATATATACATGTATATATTGATAATCATTTGCCATGCTTGAGTTATGGAATTTCACAATATGCGTGCTGATGATATTATATATACAGCATAGCATATCCAAGTTTTATAATAGCATTCTTCTTACATAACACATGTCCACATGATGTTTTTCTACCATGATTCTGTACCCATTTCCATTTGGAACCCCCATACCTCCTCCTGTTAACAAAAAACTGGACGGAAAACCCATGAACATCCAGCATTTGTAGCTGATTTCCTAGGGAACCAGTGGTTTTCCCACATGTTTTTCTCGCCTGGTCACCCTGTGAAGGAGAAGCAGTGGCGCAGCGAAGGCTGCGCGGAGCAAGTCGTGCTTGGAGACCGGGCAGCAGTCACCACCTTTCACCAGCAGAAGCTGCGGTAAACCCAAGATGAATGGAGAATAATGAGCGGATGTGGGATAAGAATGGGATAATTTGTGATAAATCCAATGATCAATGGGATTCTTTCAGGTAGTTTGATAATAGTGGGAGAAGTATATGATAACTGGTTGGTGGTTTGGAACATTTTTTGTTTTCCATAATATATGGGATGTCATCCTTCCCATTGACGAACTCATGTTTTTCAAGATGGTTAAAACCACCAACCAGGATAATAATTATAATCTAGTGAGACAGTCTCTAGTAGAGGACCCCCAGGACTTAGATGTAGAATGCCCCCCATATGGTTGGTTAATTGGATGTCTTATGATTGGGTTACCACATTACAACTGAATGGTTGTACTGCCATTGTTCGCTACCTAAGGTACCTAAGCACTCAAGAACATCCCATGTGTTTGCTTCAGAATGCGGTTGATATATGGTAGTATGCCATATATGGAATCCTCCGCTAAGTTGGATTGTCACCCACCAGGTTTCATTGGGTTTATTTACAATGTGGGGCCCCCTAGATAGCAAGGCTGGTTCACCACCCACAATAATTTTATGGTTTATGATTCCTACAACTTAGCTAATGGCAGTTTACACCAACTAACTGGGTGGCCCCCACCTTGTATACCTCTGTTTTTTGTTGTTGCAGTTGTTGCATGCCATCCATGGTGAAGCTGGTGGTGGGATGTGGGATGACCGTCTCCAGGATCGCTGTTCCTAGCGATGTGTGAGCTGTTGCTTCGCACCGCGGCCGTTTGCATCTCGGGCTATCAGGGATGTCATCGTTTGATTCTTGCTGGGTAGGTGTGATGAGTTAAACATTGCAAGACCTGCTAGGGTCAAGACTTATACTGCGAAGAGAGAATAACAACAGTCTGTGCTGTGAACTATTTGAAACCTTTGTAGGGTGATTACAGTATCTTAACTGAATAGGAACAAAAGACTTAAATCGAAGCTTTGGTTGGACAGGGGGCCAGGTCATCGTCATTTGCTCCAAGTTGAACCTCCAGCGAAGCAACGTTTAACCCATAGCGGAGTTACACCATGTTTCATGGGTAAATTCATGGAACTAAATGGGATTGATAATCCCACTATAACGATAGTTGGGTAAATCTCCCCGCTAAAGCCAATGACAAATGGGTATTTTCCACATTTTTCTGTATTGGATGGGAGGTTAAGAATTCATCATCCGAGGCAAGAGCTTGATCCATGGCTGTGGCATGCTGGGCTTGCAGAAGTCTCCAGCTTTACAGCTGAATGTGGGCTACAACTGCCTGAGCTTTGTCGCCGGGTTGCGGTTAACTGGGTTTCACCCAACCTGGAGAGAGCTACGATTTTTTGATGATCCCCTTGGGGTGTGGCAGGGTATCTCGGATTGGTATTGCTTTAGCAGGGAATATTGGATCCAGGGAAGAAATCAAGATTTGACAAGACGATCCCCGTATCTCAGTTTCAATGCTTATTGACATGGAACAATGGGGTCTTATTTTGACAGGCAAACTAATGCTCATGACACTCATGGTTTTATTCATGGTTTCTTCATGGGGGGTGCACCATCCATTTCACTATATGTATGCGTATATATATATATATATATATGTACCATCTGGTTATTTAACATAGCCATGGAAAATCTCCATTTTTACTAGGTAAACCACCTATTTCTATGGGCCATTTCCCATGGCTATGTTAGTCATAACCAGAGGGTATATGGAATCCCTAAAAGTAAGCTATATGTCGTATGGCCAAATGAAACCAGCCAAAAGGTGATAGGTGAAACCAAGGTTGATTACATCCTATCAAGTGAAACCAAGGGAGATGGGAAAGCATGCTTCTCCAAGACGGAAGACCCCAAAAATGTTGCGGATGATTGACAATATTGGAAGGATTCAGAGCGCAGAAACACCTTTCCTCCCAGCCATATGGCAAAATCAGTTGGTGTGTCTCCTTCCGGCCATGCAGAAACATGTCAACACCAAGAGTGGTCCGAGGACTGTTGATGTGTTCGTTTTCCACTGCGTGGGTTGCCTCAAAATTGCAAACGCTGAAATCTAGCGGTGTATCATCACATTCTGCGCATTCCCCAATCAAAAAGGCATAAATTGAGATGGCGGCAGTATCCACCTCACTTGAGACGCACCCATATTCCAATTTTTGTTTGTGAAATCCCCTAAATGTTAAAAAATGTTAAACCCAATCCGACTCATTTCCAATAGCCACTTCAGAAGTGAAGCTCTCTGAGGTCATATTGGTACCTTTTGCACTAATGAATGTCACTTTGGCTGGGGTTCGGTTCTGCGCCGTCCTTGCTGCACATTTTTTGTGGGGCAGGATCCATGGCTTCGGCTGGTGGGCCAATACTCGGGGCAGGTCTAAACCCAATGGTATACCATTGGGTTACCATATGCTTTACCCGCTGGTAAGCTAACATAACTATGTAAAACCACTATTTTATAGCTGGGAAAATCAACTATTTCTATGGCCATTTTCAATAGCTATGTTAAATTACCGGAGGGTATCATTGTTTACCATAACTGTCCCCTTTTTCCATTGGCAAAAAGCCAGCGGCTCGGAGATTAGTCCTTTGACTCAGCGTTCATGCTTGGACTCCACAAGAGGCTGAAAGCCTGAAAGCCAGTGACTCCTACACCATCCCCAACACCAACAACGGGTAGTAGTATGTAGTAATATGTAGTAATAACCATCCCCAAAATGGCACAAGTTATCTTAGAAACAAATTGCATGGACGGTGTAAACCATTCCCAAATGGTAGCCTCAAATGCAACAGTTTTTCTTTGCAACGCTTTAGTGCCTATAAAATGAATATGGTCCTGCGACACCAACCCCCAACCAACCACCATCGCCTGAGCGCCAAGGTCCAGTGGAAGAATAAATCCTTACACCTGTGGCTGACAGGATTGGCGTACTTGGACCGTGCCTGGGTGAGAATTTTCCCATGAAATGCTCTGGGGATATGGGGGATATCATGGGTGAAGTGGCGCGAATGAAGCTGCCGAAGAGCTGGCTGGCTGATATGGCCGGGCCACCTTCAGCCTCGCTGAACTGAACCAGATGGCGATATCGCCTCCCCAAAAAAATGGCAATAAAATGCTGTTTTCTGGGGATCTTAATGGGATATGATCATGGGAATACCAAGTTGTGCCAATAGTAATATGCACTGAACATACCAATGATATGTGGATTCGGAAACCACGGGGATCCTGGGGATCCCGGAGATGCCACATGCCCACTATTGGAGTTGTTAAAGCAACTTAGCTATCCTTTGGTGGCCCCACTTTGTACATTCAAACCGCCATCACCCATGTGGTATCATGTGGTTCATTGTGTTTCCCTTTGCACCTTGGTCAAACATGAGCAGACAGTGCTTGGGAGCCTCACGCTTTCCTCCACTCGTAGGTCTGGTCTCTTCGCTTCCCTTGTTGCATTTTGCATGTGGTCGTGGTCATGAAGAAAACCTTATCTCTTGTGATGCTTGGCACAGTCTGAGCAGCAAAGCATGGGCTGGAAAGTTATATAGTTGATCAAAGGAAGACTTTTGACATACCCTTTGGTAAACTAACATAACCATGGAAAATCAACATTTTTTGGGTAAATCAACTATTTCTATGGCCATTTTCAATAGCTATGTTAAATTACCAGAGGGTACAAGGAACCTCGTTCCTTGAACGATCGACATCCATCACCATGATTGCACCAGGACAACTGTCGTTGCAACCCATTTATGGTGGGGATGAAACAAACCATGTCAACCCCAGTTACTCTTCGGTGATCACACATGGCAATTGGAATATTCATTATGTGTAGATGATGTTCCCACTAAACCCTCCATTTCTAGGTGCTTTTGATTGACGTGCATCCGGTCTGGCATGCACATCCTTTGGGTGAAATCCGAGGATAACTATCCAAATGAAGAGGAGTGCCAGTCCATCGTCTACGACCGTTTTCACCTGCCACTTGGAGTGCAATGGGTGAAGCTGTGGAATTTGACAGATGTATGATGTATGTATTTTGCATTTGCTTTTCTATGTTTCTAGCTTTCTATTTTTCTATATGTTTTTCTTTCTCTATGTCCTATCCTATCCTATCCTATCCTGTCCTATCCTATCCTATGTATTATCTATCTATATCTATCTGATAAATAAGCTCTTAGCACGTTTGGCTGATTCTAAAAGACAATTGCACGGCAGTTCCTATACCTGATATATGAGCGTTGTATTGTGCTTGATTGTCACTAGGTCATTTTGCTTAAGTCCTTGAGATTTATTGACTTGTTTTATTTATTTCAGGGGTTCACTTCAGGTTGCAACACATGTGGAGTTTTTCGCCAGTTTGGAGAGTCATTGTTGGAAATCAATAGGACGATCTCATACCAAACCACCACCCCTTCTAAAGTCTTCTAGTTTATAGTCTTTTCAAAAGGCCGTTCATTTGGTTTAACCACCAAATGCATTCAAATGCAAGTTCCCAAATCACCAAGCGTCAGGATGTATTTGCCAACGCGGGCCCAGGCAGATGTTGAGTGTGATGGCGCAAGTCGTGCTATTGCCGGAGTACAAATATTGCTCCTCGATTAACAGCCGGAGGTGAAGTGAAAAGTGGGACAGTGGGTACGGGATGGCTCAACGGTACAGGCAGAGAGAAGTGATTAAAATCGATTGCTTTGGTTTCAAACCACCCCCAGTGAAAACGGATACCCTCTGGTAAACTAACATGACCATGGACAATCACCATTGTTAATAGGTAAATCAACTATTGTTATGGGCCATGTTCAATAGTTATGTTAGTTTACCAGAGGGTATGTGATAATTGTGTTGTTTCTATTCCCGGCCCAGGTGGGTGAAGCATGCAGCACCAGATATGTTTGCTTAGCGTCAATTTCCAGGGTCTCGCTAAAACTCAGTTTTACATATATTTACACATATATCATTTATGTGTGTATATATATATATATAGATTTCCATGTTTTTGATTTTTGATATTTGCATTTGTCTATATATATATATCCATTTATCTACCGATTATTTGTATATCTCTATATAATATATATATATAATTATATATATATATAAATCATAGGTCGTAAATATTTCATATTTTCCAATTTTTGTGAACGCCCCAGGGAGGTCAATGGACCATCAGCAATGTCCCAGCGCTCATTCTGTAGGGATCATCCCAAACGACCATTGAATTCCCGCAGCCGCAACAGGGGAGGCTCATTCAGGGTCCATGAAAACCATGAACCACCAAAAAGCACGATTGTAAGAGTGGATAAAATGTATTAAATGCATTCACCATCTATAATTGGGGTTCACCAGGATTTATCAACCATAACCAGGTACTAGCATGTATTAGCCATTTATGAACCATCTACTAACCATGTATTAAATATGTAGTGACCATTGATGTACAATTTATTACTTTTGTTATCCATTTATTAACTATTCATTTATGTATCAACCATTTATTATCATTCACCATCAATGACTGTCCCCATGTTCTGACAGGTTCCTACATGTGGATTTGGATTTTCGTGGCTACCCTTCTCTCAAGCACCTTTGTGGTGGACGAGCGGATGGGCAGGACAGGGGCGCCTGGTGTGCGTGTGTGTGGACGAAACGAAACGCGGACCCGGGGAGATCCCCCATGGCCCAATGGAGAAACAAAATCAATGACATACCCTCTGGTAATGACTAACATAGCTATTGAAAATGGCCCATAAAAATAGATGATTTATCTATTAAAGATGGTGATTTCCTATAGCTATGTTAGTTTACCAGAGGGTATTGTTCATTGAAAAACACAACATGTATTCTGTTCTTGTTGTTGGGGTTTTGTTGGGCGCACACTTCTGTGTTTTTTTTCCTGGTGGCACACCTCATGTTGGATGTGTTTTTTGGCGTTAATTATCATTATTATATTTTTTTCTGGGGGCATACCTCATGTTGGATAAACAACATGTAAACATATGTAAACCATGGATTGGGAAAGCCTGGTTGACCAATTAAGGGGTTGACCGGCAAAAAGTCATACTCTGCCACTCTGCTACTAAAACCGCATTTCCTGAGATGAAATTCGACCCAGCTCATGAATCCTGGGGACAAAAAATCAGGTCAAGAGGCAACCCGTATGGACTTCGTCATTGGGAAAGTGATATCGACGATCCCAAAACTGAATTACGAATGGATCACAGGATAGACACCGACGACGCCAAAAATGAGTTCTTTGTGAGGCAGGGGCGTTTTTTGTGGATAGCGTGTTTGATCATTGGTTTGATCCAATTCAACTGCTTCTATCTGGTGTGGTCAGGAGGGAGTTAAGGAACCATCACTATGCATATTCCAAAATGCGGAGTCAAGGAGCTAACAAGAGATTCCCAACCAGAAAGTTTATGATCTTCTGGTTGTTCATCCGTGGTTGCGTTATGGGATCATCATCAGTTTCCCGATGAACACTTGGCCATTTTGGGAGGTCAAAAATTGGAACATGTTTTTTCCCCACCTGCCAGGTGAGGGTTGTTAGATTTTATGTCAGTTGCCTCCTCCTTCTCCTGCTCCTCCTCCTCCTCCTTCTCCTCCTCCTCCTCCTCGTCCTCCGCCTCCTCCTGCCTCGTCCTCCTCTCCTCCTCCTCCTCTCGTTGTCCTCCTCGTCCTCCTGCTCAACTGCGACTCGCGATCCACAGTGTTCGCTGTCGGACCTCAACCACGACCATCCACGCCCAGTGTTCCCTGCCGGACCTCAACCACGACCATCCACGCCCAGTGTTCCCTGCCGGACCTCAACCACGACCATCCACGCCCAGTGTTCCCTGCCGGACCTCAACCACGACCATACACGCCCAGTGTTCCCTGCCGGACCTCAACCACGACCATCCGCGCCCAGTGTTCCCTGCCGGACCTCAACCGCGAGTATCCATGCCAAGTGTTCCCTGCCGGACCTCATGTAGGAATGTCAGATAGACTGCCAGATAGAATGCCAGATAGAATGTCAGATAGGATGCCAGATAGAATGCCAGATAGAATGCCAGAAAGAATGCCAGAAAGAATGCCAGATAGAATGCCAGATAGAATGTCAGATAGGATGCCAGATAGAATGCCAGATAGAATGCCAGAAAGAATGCCAGAAAGAATGCCAGATAGACTGCCAGATAGAATGTCAGATAGAATGTCAGATATAATGCCAGATAGAATGCCAACATATATGCCAGAATGTATGTCAGATAGAATGCCAAAATATATGTCAGATATAATGCCAGATAGAATGCCAGAATATATGCCAGAATATCTGTCAGATAGAATGCCAGAATATATGTCAGATATAATGCCAGATAGAATGCCAACATATATGCCAGAATATATGTCAGATAGAATGCCAAAATATATGTCATATATAATGCCAGATAGAATGCCAGAATATATGCCAGAATATATGTCAGATAGAATGCCAGAATATATGTCAGAATAAATGACAGGTAGAATGCCAGAATATATGTCAGATGAAATGTCAGAAAATATGTCAGATAGAATGCCAGATAGACTGCCAGATAGAATGTCAGGTGGAATGTCAGGATATATGCCAGATAGAATGCCAGAATATATGCCAGAATATATGTCAGATAGGATGTCAGAATATACTAAATATATGTCCAAATATACGTCCTGACATGTCATGGTGGGGATCACACGAAGTAGAGTAATTTTGACACACCCATATTATACAAGTCCCAGCCGATGGTTTACAGGATGAGACGGCAAACAAATCTAGCCATAGCCGTGGCTGACCGTGGATGCCAACATGAACTCAAATGAATCCGATCAACTTCAATTACATAAGCAGGCAGCCAAAATCTGAGTGGTTTGTTATGTTTTCTTTTTACAAACATGGTTTGCATTCGCTGATCCATTTATTGCCGGATGGATACCAACAGCAATTGAGACCAGATCAACTAGTCACAGCTCCCTGGACCCCGACAGGCTGCTACTGCTATCTTTAGTTCAGATGGTGGCCAATAGAAAGTGCCCTGGCATGGAACAGGGGGGAACATATGGCCACCTATCCCAAGAAAATGAGGAGACCTGACCTCGGACCTCAGAACCATACTTTGGAACTTTTGAGTCCGAAAATGGCCCAGAAAGGTCGAAGCAAAGCCGTCAAACTGATTAAAAACGCATACATTTGTTGAGCGTCAAGCTCGGATTTCGGAGGGATGTGTGTGTATATATTAATGTATAGCTGGTATGTATTTTTAGTTGCACGCGGTGACTCTCCTTTGTGTTTTCTCCAGGACAATGGTTAGGGAAGGGCAAAACCTGATCCAAAGCTGGAGGTACACTGGTTTTGTATGGTTGTATAATGTGTTTTGAATTGGGATCAGTGTAATGTGGTAAAACATGGTAAAACCCCACAGTGAGGTAAAACCATCTCATTCACCCAGCACTTCGGGGGCAGTATACCACCAAACCACCAAACGTTAGGTGGTTAGGGGATGGTTCCAGACATGTTTTTTCCACCCTCCGCCGAGGAAATGCACCATGGAGGAGCAGAATCGGGCCTTGTTTCTGACGAACAACAAGCGTCCTGGCAGCAGATCGGTGTTTCTGAGAACCGCTGGGCTTAGTTGGGAACCCATCCATATGGTGATAATATGTGATAATATAGGCCATAGATGGCCATAACAGTATCAAGAGTTTATTCGCGCTTCATTTTGGACTTATATCACTAGGGTTTTATGTTATTAATAAGCAGATACTTGTTGGCATGCACATGCAGGGATGTCCGTTCCCAATTCCTCAGCTGCAGCAGCTGCAGATGGTGATGTGCAGACTGTGTCTCAAGCGGGTCCGACACAGAGAATTGTTTTATATACATTGATGTGATTAATAAGGGAAATCATCCCCCAAATGGCCTTAATTCAGGTTAGTGAAATATTATAATTTACCCAGATTGATGGTTGGCAATGGTTGATGTTGATTGGGGTTCTTATTCCAGTTTACGGACTTCTACTTAGATGTGCGCAGTGTAGCAGGGTAGTTTTTTTCCCCCCCGCTGGTGACAAGTTGAATGCAGTGGTGCACCGGAAATCTCGCAGAATATCCAACAATACACATTCACATTCCATTAACAGGACGAGACCTCTAAACCTTATGACTACTGTTTTTTCTCAAAGTCATTAAGTTTTGCCGTTTTGCCCCCTTCGTGATTTGCGCCCCATACGGGTAAGGAACAAGAAAGTGAGCCAGAGCATGTTCAAGGCTGGCAACGGTTAGCATCCAACTTTGAGTAGGAATCCGTTGTGAATCACAGATAGGGAGTATTAGATTCACTGGCCATTGATATGTTGTTAGTTTGACTGATTGATACCGAACATTGATAATGATGACAACCCTTTTTGTTTTGTTACATATAGCCATATAGTGTATCACTATTATTTGCTCATTGCATTTTGCTTTACATGGTACATGTCACTTCGTTTGGTTGTTTTGTTGCTTGTATGGTGGCTCGCCCTTTGATTGATTGTTCATCACAGTTTCATTACATGTTCAAATTGCATATGTTACAACAACGTTGCCAATTATGTTTTACTGGTGATGATTTCACATTGTATATTCTATTGATTTTTCCCCACCTGCCAGGTGAGGGTTGTTAGATTTTATGTCAGTTGCCTCCTCCTTCTCCTCCTCCTCCTCCTTCTCCTCCTCCTCCTTCTCCTCCTCCTCCTCGTCCTCCGCCTCCTCCTGCCTCGTCCTCCTCTCCTCCTCCTCCTCTCGTTGTCCTCCTCGTCCTCCTGCTCAACTGCGACTCGCGATCCACAGTGTTCGCTGTCGGACCTCAACCACGACCATCCACGCCCAGTGTTCCCTGCCGGACCTCAACCACGACCATCCACGCCCAGTGTTCCCTGCCGGACCTCAACCACGACCATCCACGCCCAGTGTTCCCTGCCGGACCTCAACCACGACCATCCACGCCCAGTGTTCCCTGCCGGACCTCAACCACGACCATCCGCGCCCAGTGTTCCCTGCCGGACCTCAACCGCGAGTATCCATGCCAAGTGTTCCCTGCCGGACCTCATGTAGGAATGCCAGATAGACTGCCAGATAGAATGCCAGATAGAATGTCAGATAGGATGCCAGATAGAATGCCAGATAGAATGCCAGAAAGAATGCCAGAAAGAATGCCAGATAGACTGCCAGATAGAATGTCAGATAGAATGTCAGATATAATGCCAGATAGAATGCCAACATATATGCCAGAATGTATGTCAGATAGAATGCCAAAATATATGTCAGATATAATGCCAGATAGAATGCCAGAATATATGCCAGAATATCTGTCAGATAGAATGCCAGAATATATGTCAGATATAATGCCAGATAGAATGCCAACATATATGCCAGAATATATGTCAGATAGAATGCCAAAATATATGTCAGATATAATGCCAGATAGAATGCCAGAATATATGCCAGAATATATGTCAGATAGAATGCCAGAATATATGTCAGAATAAATGACAGGTAGAATGCCAGAATATATGTCAGATGAAATGTCAGAAAATATGTCAGATAGAATGCCAGATAGACTGCCAGATAGAATGCCAGGTGGAATGTCAGGATATATGCCAGATAGAATGCCAGAATATATGCCAGAATATATGTCAGATAGGATGTCAGAATATACTAAATATATGTCCAAATATACGTCCTGACATGTCATGTTGGGGATCACACGAAGTAGAGTAATTTTTCTGTGTATCAAATGTTCTACTATTGTTATGATTATTAGTAGTGTTTTGTTTTGTTGTGATTGCTTCGTTTTGCTTGCCACAGATTCTGGAATTCATGGTGCCAAACTTTGTGCTACTCGGCTGAGATTGGTGACCTGTCCTTTCTTCGTTGAACACGAGTGTTTTTTTTTAGGAATCCTCTCGCCTATAATTGTTGTGTCAAATAAACTTGACACACATGTTACACATGTTCTATTTGCCTCATGTGGGCTAAGTTTTTCCTACATGCGCTGCTTTGACTGCTCAAAACCGTCACTCTTGCCTTAGGTCCCTTTTTGCAATCAGTCTTTTTGTAATTTTTTCAGTGCGGCAAGTGATCCAGGATTCTACCCATGTTGCGTCACGCGCAAGCGCCTGGCACTTCGCTGGCTCAGTTGTCTTACCGATTCGACTGTGCCGCTTGGACTGCCGAGAAGTGGCGAAGTGGAACTTGGGTTCGAAGATGGAATAATTGGTGTTGAACACCCTAAAAAAAATTAAAAGACATATCAAAAAACATGGAAAGCACTGGGAATCAAAAGATGTTGAGGTTTAATTGGGCTTTGGCTTCGCCTTGTGTACCACTTGGATGGCTGAAGCTGAATATCCCAGATAGACCATTCCATATGTGGGGCTCAGTTCCATTTGTTGTTTTAATGTTGTTTTAGTTTCACCTCATGAATGCTATATTTTTTGTATGGCAGCATGGCTATAGTTTGAGTATCATCTAAACTACGTACAGTTTTTGGAGTTATGGCCGTTTATGAGTTATAACTGGTTATTACACTCTATCAATGGGGTTTTCTTAGTACTTATAAGTGGTATTTCGGGCCATAACTGTGGAGCTATGTTCACCAAGCACTTCGCGAATTTCGTAGGCCTCTTCGTAGCGGGGCCGTTCGACATCGGCAGGCCTCGGTGCTGTTTCTGGCCTTTGATCATTTCGAGGAGATCCTTCAGCAGTTTTCCCCACCTGAGCCTTGGAGAAATGTTGAGGACATGTTGATCATTAATGTTACCCTCTGGTTATGACTATCAGTTTGCCATGGAAAATCACCATGCTATTAAGAACGGTCAACCCAGGTAAACCAACTATAAATAGGCCATCGTCTATCCCATGGCTATGTTAGTCATAACCAGAGGGTAAATATGATACGTATGAAACCCTTTCCGAATGGATCATTTCCATAAGTTAATATGATGATTGTTATATGTTGACTTGGAATTTTGATGGGAATGGTGGATTTAATGATGGTTGAACGGTTGAACCAACAGAATCCCACAGAAATGGAATGAAATGGAGGACTGGCCAGCAATGTGAAGAGCCATGTTGAGGAAATTCTGCAGTTTCTGAACAAATTCTACAACCGCTGCTCGGCAATAAACGTTTCTGGGCAACGGGTCCGAGTTTCCGCCGGTTGTGACAAGCCCAGGTTTCGATGTGCTTTGCGCGAAGTGCCACGTGACCAAGAGACTTGGCCTGGTCTAATGGTGTCTAATGATAAACCATGGATAAACCATGATAAGTTGGTGATCATAACTTCAATAACTATGGTTTATGGTAGGCATAACGAACTAGTTAATGGGGTTTATAAACCAACGTTCACATCACTGGGGGGCACCACATTTATACATGTTGGCTATGTTTCTTTGATTCTTTTTGCATGGTGTTAGCACTCCATTGTTAGGGCTGGTTGTCCAATTCCAAGAGGCAACTGAAATCCGTAACTGGGTTCTGGGTTCCATAGCCCACCTTAAATGTATTTAATGTAGCACACACATATTGCATCATTATACAGTTTATACATAATAGTTAATAGTTATATATGCATACATAATCTATCATAATGTATTGTTACACCATGTTAAATCGGTGTGTTGAATGCCTCAAATTCCGTTCCAGGATGGACAAGGTGTCCGCCCTGAGGATCGAAACGGTGGCCGAGGAATACGTCTGCGCCGTGGGGGTGCAACCCGGCTCTGAAGCGGAGAGCCCGGAGGAAGGTCTCTGCAAGCTGAAGCTCGGATCGCCGAAGATCCCCAAGTCACTATGGGTTTCAAATGGTACGTTTCAATACTAAATCATGGTATGTCATGGTCAGTGTCCCCATGACTTTGGAAAGCTCCTAAAAAAAGACATCAGATCTTCAATCGATTGTTTTTCTTAAGGACAATCTGCAGGAAATTTAATTGTGTTTCACCACCAAGAAAAGGGTTTTCCTATGTTTTCCTGCAGGTTTTCCCTTCAACAAATCCAGGGAGATTTTTAGTAAGTATGACCACCAACAAAAAGCTTTTCTTTTTTTGGATGGATGACAATCAATAGGAAGGACATGAAGTAGCCGGAGTGTATGTGTGTGTGTGAATTGCGACGCTTCAGCCTAATTCTTGTTGATGGGCGATATTTGAACCCAATTTGTTCATAAGTTTTTCGTGTGATGCTTCTATGCTTCGTTCTATGTGGTGATGATTTGCCCTCCTTTGCTTGCATCTTGAGCTACTTCAATATATCCACACAGAGGAACGCATGTCTCACAAATCAAGGACATACTTCTTTGTGAGGTGTCTAAAAAGTTTGTGTTAGTCATATACATATGTATATATATATATATTTTTTTTTTTAATGTCATATAGCCATACATATTTATATACACATTTGAATATATATATATATATATATACATATATATATATACGTATATAGCCATATAGCCATCATTTCACCGCGCCCCTGGCGCCTGTCCCGGAGGTCATGTTTCGATATGTTTCGCCGTGGCGGTTTCAGCCGAGGATTGCATTTGCCAGGGAAGTGCTGAGCTATGAGGAAGCGATCTTCAGGATGGGCATCCATTCAGGTGAGGATCCGACTGCGGGGCAGAGTGATAACATGTGATATCTGAAGTTCTTCTGGGTATGGTAAATGAATTGCTGGATGTTTCCATATGTGTATATATATATATATGCTTATTTAAATACATGTGCATATTTGTTTAAATACATAATGAATTGTAACCCTGTTTTTAATGTTGATTACTTTACTGTTGCTTTGATATCGGAACGGCTGTTTCAACCAGGGTGTTGCGCTGAAAAGGGTGTGTTGGATGTTTTTTTTAAAAAAAATAATCGGGACAAATCACTACTGTGGCTACAATAGCTAGTATGCATGAATGTTTTGATATGGACATGAGAGACTCCACTGCAAGTTTGCCCCATTGCGTAGCATGACTCTGGCTGTGCCTTCTTGTTTTCGTAAAGCAACACAACCGATCCTGAGATAGCATGAGTACATGACAGATCCTTTCGCTAGCCATTTATCCATTTAGTTTACGTGGTGAAGTTCAAGTTCATGACATAAATGTTGATAGAAAGTTTTGTTGGGTGAGACACAGGTACACGGGGCCCCCAAATTGCAAGTTGGTTTATAAACCCATGAATACTATATTCATCAAAAACCATAGTTATTGGAGTTATGTTTACCAATTTAGCTATCTAGGGGGTGGCCACTTTGTCTATGTAGGTATGCCTATTGGGTCATGAAAACAATGCTATAAGTTTGGCTCCTCCCACAACCTGTGCAGGTTCCCTTCCCAAGACCGCAAGGATCATCGTTAGAAGATTTGTTTGTCAGGAGGGCGTAAATGGATTGTTTTTTAACATCCATATTGTACAGGGGGTTCCTAAGTCATGGTACCCCAATAGCTGGATGCTTTATGGAAAATTGCAGCTATAAATGGATGGCTGGGGGTGCCTGGAGTGGAAACCCCCATCAACTCATCAACAACAACTGTACGATTTCAGAAATAAGGCATAGTCTGTGTGTGTGTGTGTGTGTCACGTGTTTCCATTACTGGAAAGGTCAACACACACACACACACATATATATATATATATATGCACATATATATATATATAATTATACATATATATATATATATAATCATATGTAAATATAACTATACATAATAATATATATATATGTGTGTTTAGATTAGTAGATGGTTGCTAAACCACCTACATTATAAGTTAGAGAATGTGTCGCAACCGACACAGCAGCTCCCCAGATTCGGCTCAGGTCCAGTGGTGGCCGGAGTCATCGGCAACAAGCTGCCGCGGTACCGACTCTTTGGCAACACGGTGAATATGGCAGCGCGGATGATGCAGATCCTAGGCGATGTGGGGATAGTGGGCTCGAAGATTTGCGAAATCGCTAAGTTGGTTGGTGAACAGAACTCCAATTTCACTATGGTTTATGATATTTATAGTCGTATAGTCATAGTATTGGTGGGGTTCATAAACCATCATAAACCAACAAACATAACTTGGGGGCCCCACATTGTATGGATGGGGCATGGGGTATATACTCGTTAGTTGCTGCAGTGGTCTTCTTTTGCTACCACTGGATATCATTTAATAGGGCTAGCCAGCTAGAAGAAGCTGTTGTTTTTCTTTTCAAACGGTTGCGAGTCTTATCCAACAGTGGCCATGTGGACGTGAGATGACGTGAGGCGTTGTGAAGATGCTTGGGAGGGAAAAAGGTCTAGCAGAGGTGGCTTTGTGTAAGGGAAATGACAAAGGGAAGCAGGGAACCAGGTGTTCAGTAACTGTGGTTGTCACTTCGTGTTGTTTTCAGACCAACCCAGCGAATGTTCGAGCAAAGCCAAAAAAAAAATGGCGCATGGTGGAGACATGTGATGAATTCTATCAATTGACGTGTGTAAGGAGTGCGGTGTTCAAAGATACGATCGTGACTAGTGACCACCATTTTCCGGACGCATGTCAATCTCACCCTAGTCTTCTGCCTCTAAGGTAACCCGGGGGATTTTACAGGCTTTGGGACGTTGCCTGACAGGCAAAAGGTGAGGATCCTCTAAAATAATCCAACTGTTACCCAAAAAAATCTGCTGATCTCTGGAACTTAGGAAGGGCCTCCCCGGGGAACTGCAGTTCGGGGAGGAAACGCGCAAGTTGCTGCCCGAGGACGTGCAGGTGGGGGATTGGACATGATTGGAAAAAAGGAAACATGATATGGGAATATAAGGGAAACATATGTTTCTTTTGGTTAAGATATTCACACCATGATTTATTGGACCTTGGATGGGGATAGAAGGGTGATTTCCGTCACTAAAATGGCTGGGGAGGATGGTGGATGGTGAAGACTGGATGAAAATGGCATAGAAACACTTGAAAGATGGCTTTTTGATATTTTTGGATTTGTTTGGATGTGTCTCTGTTTGATGAACCGTAATACAAGAAGATCAAAAGTCATGGGCTTTGGAAGGTGATTTTCTGATTTTATACAGATATTGGAGTTTTTGCCAGGTATTTACCGTTAATTAGGAAACATATGGCGTAAGTGTGGCCGTGAGAAGGTTAGTCTTAGAATAGCTCCAGCTATGAAAGTCGTGGTTGGTCCTTGTCCAGTCCGTGTTTCGCAATCATGGGGTTGTGGCGATGTCAACAGACCATGAATGTATGCATATGTAGAAACACACGTCCATATTTACCCATATGATCACAGCTATAAATAAATAGATATATATATATATATGTATATACGTACATAGTTATATATATTCCGTATATATGTATATATATATATATACACCGTGTATATATATATATATATGTGTGTGTGTGTGTCAGTGTGTGTGCATGTATATATATATATATTTACACACGGAATTTCGTATGAAGAATGGCATGCGTATAACAAAATATAGATTTGCAATGGATTTGAATGGGCAATGCTGCAAGCAAGACAAAAATTAAATGGTAGGTAGCACACAGACAAATGATTAAACAAAGGACGCATAAATTTGAGACGGCAATGGGGAGAGATATGGATCAATATAGACAATATAGATAGAAAACATGAAGCCAACCAATATGTGAAAGAACAGTTGGCAGATCGTTTATCACACTATGATCACTATTTTGATAGTGTTCCATACTTACCGGTAGTTACTAACTATATATATATAATATTATATATATGTATATTATATTGCTTCTCCTTACCTTCGCCCACAGGTGACGTACCGAGGAGAGGTCGAGATGAGACTCGTCGAGTTGACACGTTGTGAACCAGTTACATCAGTTACGAAGCGAGATCTTCCGACTGCAACTGGTCTCGTTATCATCATTTTGTTAATTATCATCATGCCGCAATGGTATAGGTATACAATAGGCTTAACGACATATAGGCTTTATAATGCTTTATATACATATATATATATACATATACAAACGTGTTTGTTTTTCCACGTGGCACTGGAAAATTACATATTATATTGATAGATGGTCCTATTTCATGTTTCTATATGTTGCTCAATTGAAAGTGATTTTCCCATCTCCGATTACCAGAGGCTATCCGTTTTGCTGTGCTATCAGCCGAGGAAGGGCAAAGGGCTCGTGAAGGTGCAACCTGGCCATTTCAATGGGGAAACTCACTACTGAAATGAATCAAACACTCATGGGGCCCCATATACATAGATGATTAACAAGGGAAAATCTTATGAAAATGGATGATAGCTGGGGGTACCACCATAAAAATGGAAACCTCCATTTAAATAGGCTGAAAACTGTGATCCATTGGATGATTTCACAAGCAGTTCGTGTCCATTGCCATCTTTGAGTACGACAGGGTCATCGATAGATAACTGTGTTTGAAATTTGTTCATTTAAATATACACATATATATGCATAGAATATATATATATATATTATGAAATGTGGTTGAAAATTGTGTAATTATATAGAATTATGTATGTATATATATATACACATTGTATGTGTATGTATATGTGCATATATTCTAGTATTCAAATATTGCGCACAGCTGGACTCTGCAGATTTACAGCTGGATTTTTTGGGTTCATTTGGATGTCGCTTCCCCCACTGGGCTTTCGAAAAAAATAGCCATGCTGCAATGCTGATGCTGAGGTATTTGTTGGATCACAAGGCCCGCACTCACAAGTCTCTTGGATTTCTTGGTGTTTCGGGTTGTTGTTGGCGGTTTGGTTTATCCACCAATGGATCAAGGGATCATCATCATCATTTTCCAACAAGAGGCCCATTTTCCAACACACTCATATTTTGGATAATAATGTATTAATCAACATATTATATTATTACTATATATATACACACTATATACTGTGTATAACATATAATTATACTATATACACTATACTGTGTACATATATATATATATATATAATGTATTATATTTACAATATCCAGCATATTTCCCGGATCTCCCATTCAATGCCTATTTCATCCGGCAAAAAGTTCTTCCATCCTTCAAGCACCGTGGGCCGCATTGGGAACTCGCTTCAGGACCTGTCCTTCGCTTCCGGTCTCCAAAGGCGGCCCAGTGAAGACGACCAAGGCCGCTTTCAGAAAGCATCCCATGGTGGATATAACGTGTGTGAACATGGTTGGTTTACATGTCTGTGTGTATGTATATATGTTTTTTTGTTTTTTCAATATATAATTATTATCTATGCATAATGATCTACACATCATGGCTCTGTGACTTTTTATTTTTTTTGATGTCTACACACAAATATGTGTGCATTACCATGGATAATGATCTGATGTTCCACAGAAACACCGTGGATACACCATGAACTTCCTGCAGCGTCCTGCTGAAAGCTGCCCAGCGAGGAACTGTACAAAGCACTTTTGGCGGGCAAAAATGCTGCTGAGGGTACCTTCTCCGCCTCATCCAGCCTCTCGGATTGTGGTCTTGGGGGGGATGTGATATTTTTTTGGTGAATAAGGTGTAGGTACAAATTATGGCGCATGAATTTACATATTTACATATGATATGGTAAAAATGAATATACTATATATATATATACATACATCATCTCATCACAGGTAGATTGCCAGATTGCCAGGGTTCTTCAGGTTGTGTGCGCACTTGGCTTGCGCGGCAGTGTTGATTGGGGTGTCCTCATGGGACGGCTGCGGACAGTCATGCCCGAGAGAGAGAGAGAGAGGACATAGCTAGACAATAATAAAAAAAAGTAGATTCTTAGATTATATACATATATGTAGACATGGTATGTTATTATGATAACATTATTTTATATTAGCACGTAGAGAAAGATAGAGCGACATAATCATGTGGACACGTTTTTTCTTGAGTGTAGCTGTAGAATATTTATGTGTGTGTTATACACATGTCTAATAAGTGTTTTTGCTGAATACCTCCGTGTGTAGCGTAAGTGACATGTAATGTTTATATTTGCATATACCTATGCAATTACAGTATATACCATATGTAAATGCACACGTGCGCCAAAGTGCGCAGGTAGTTTCAGGACTCAGGACACGGCAAATGCATGAGCTTTACGGACTTATGATCGGACACATCTTAATTTTACTATTGGAAGAATCCAACCTTTGTTTTGCAGTGGTTTGCCGGTAAGGTGTGATGAAGGTAAACCTAGTACAGTGGTGATGCAATGAATTTATCCTGGAACATTTCCTGGATTTATGCTGTACATCCACTGCTTCAAGTCATTCCATTTTTTTGAGTTTCAAACTACATAAGTTTATTTTCCAAATGAGCCTGACAGTTGGTTGGAACCATATTTTATGCATTTTATCACCGACTTCCATGAATGGTAGGGCCTTGGAAGGCTTACAGCTTATGTTGGTTATAATAGGTTTCAATATGCCTATCATCATACCCCATATAACCCTTGAAATCCTACGAAATCTCTGTTTTTGTTCGAAGAAATCCCAGTAAATCCCCATGTTTGTTGGAAAAATCCAACTCAATCTACATTTTTCAATGGGAATTTCAGGATATCCCCACAAAATATGGCCAAAAATATGGTACAGTACCTCCAATTTCGGATCCTGAAATTCCCATTGACCATTTGAGTTGGAAAAGAAACGTTAAAAGAAAGCTCCGGGGGTCGCATCGTCCAGGCGAATTCAACGAGATGCTTCGTGATGTCTTTCGCGACAGCGACACCATCGGCTGGAGACTCGGTGGGAAGTGGTCTCTTTTAAGCCACATATAACTGGGGTATACCGGTAATCAAACATGGCTACAATGTGGTGCCCCCCAGTGATAAGTTTGTTGGTTTAGTTTCACCCCATTACCTAGTTCGTTATATCTACCATAAACCATAGTGAAATTGATTGAAGTTGGAGTTATGATCACCAACTTAGCTATTGTTTGGGGGCCCCACTTTGTAGCCTGGGAAATCCCGAACTAGATGGAAGGTTTAAATTCAAGTTGGATGGAACATCATTTACGAATTGTGGATGTTCCATTGTTGGTAGGTAAGCCGGTAAGCCAGATTGGATGAATTGTAGTGACATCACTGTTTTCCATTACTGGAGTGATGCTTAGTATATATATATATATATCATCCCCAAGTGGCCAACCTTTTCAGCTTGTTATGATTCAGCCAGATACATACAGATACTATATAACTAGGGTATATCCCATACGCAACTGGATTAGAAAATGCTTATTACCCGCGGATCCTAACTGGGATGCACATCGCATGTTTGGAAATGATGGGATAGGCTGCTAGGCTTGGGATATGTTACTTGGGGGTTGTTGTTGGGATAATTTTTAATGAATACAACCATGGATACAACCTCTACAAGTCTGCTTATATACTGTATCCACTGATAACCGGAACTGCACTGCCAAGTAGCTGTACAATGTGGTAAACTGAATGCCTTAAAGGACCTTTAGGATTTATACCAACCATTTCGAATGAACATGGGATGGTGTATATATTGGCTATATAGGGGTTTAGAAGTCTTAGAAGCCACTTAAACTTCAGTAATTGTTTTATCAGCTGCCAAGCTCAGGGGTTACAATCGCATGGCCCATCAAGGCTGGAAAGAAGGCACGTGAAACATAAGAGTTTGACGGAAAAAATGAGGACTCCACTCATAGAAACGCAGCTCAGAACAGCTAAGTTTAACGATTGTATTACATTGTTTGGTGCTAGCTGAACACAAACAAATTCTTGGCACCCAATACCTTTGAAGGACAACTACCTGAAAGGACAACTACCTGAAAGTAATTACAGTGCGAATGTGAAACCATGTGAAACCACAAGAACTTCTAAGTTGCTGGTGATGCATTGGTGTCAGATGCCAACCCTGGATCAACAAGTCCCTGCCCTGTTTCATTGGGGGGTTTAGTAGCGAGTCATCAACCCTTTTCATTTGTCAACCAGGTTTCCTCTCGATCAAGTTTATTCAACCATGACGGCATACCGTTGTATACCCCAAAATGTCCAGGTATACCGTTTTGTGTCATGGTAGAGAATATAATTAGTCATTATTACTGCAAATCATGACTCACTCATCAACCAGGGTTTGGTCTCCGGGGTTGACACCTTCGATGTCCTTTCCCACAGCTTGATGAATAGAAGGTTCCCTCCATTAAATGTTCAATAGGTAGGTAACAATAACAAATTCCCAAAACCAGCGCCTTTGTTTGACAGTGGGGTTTCCTCCAAACTTGGCAGCCGAAAATCCTCCATTGATGGTTGACATGTTCCCATTCGATTTACGAGGGTATTGGTGTTCCCATGTTTGACACCACAGGGTATACCTCTATAAGTATACCCTACAATGTGGTGCCCGCCCAGTGATAAGTTTGTTGGTTTATAAACCCCATTAACTAGTTCGTTATATCTACCATAAACCATAGTGAAATTGGAGTTATGATCACCAACTTGGCTATCTGATAGTTATATCTGGTGTATTCACCACTGGGTTGCACCCCCACCCTCCCCTGGCCCAGGAGACGTGTTTTGTTCTGGCTTTGCCCTGGCTGGGGACGATTTCCAAAGGAATTGGAGCAGGAGCCACTTGGAAATCGCCACTCAAAAGGATCTCTGTGATACTGCAACAACCATAATAACTATCATGGCAACAGGATGGGATATACATGTAGGTCCAAATGACGATATCTGTGGTTTTTCTGTGTTTGAAGATGTGGGGTGTGCGTGCCCAGTTTGCACTCCACCATCCAGCTTGGAACCATCCACGGTGATACCCTCTGGCAAACTAACATAACTATGGAAAATCCACAATTTTTTATGGGTAAATCCACTATTTCTATGGCCATTTTCAATAGCTATGTTAGTCATTACCAGAGAGTACTGGCTCATGGTTTACCACTTACAATGCCTGGGATGTATCTCCAAATCGGCGGTTAGGGTCTATTATTCCACTGTGGACACCGAGGTACAGGAATTGGTATTTGCATACAGTTCCTCGGCAGCAAGGCGAATGGCTGTAGCCTCCAGGAAATGCGCACAAATAACTATAGAAATCCACAGCTTTTCCCTTCGGACATAATCTACGCACGGTGAACGTTCCATGTAAGGTTCCATATCATTTCAAATCTAATTGTCCATTTCTATAAAAGTTTACTGAAGGGTATGCCACAATGAATTCCGAGCTGACAACTTGGCAACCGCAGAATTGGTTCAAGATTGAAACATAGCAGGAACTCCCGGTATTTATTCATTATATAGACGGCCAAGTCTTCTAAAAATGAAAACAGGATAAAATAGGTTCGTTTCATCAACCAATCCACTTAGTGAAGCCACTGATTGCTGGAGTAACAGACTCCACGGCTGTTGGCACAGCAGTTCCCTTCCATGCGACCCGCTGCGACCCTGAGGTTTTCGCAGACGATTTTAGCTCTGTGCGGCTTCAAAGACAAGCCGTGTTCCTTTTGACCCTAACTGGGGTAGAAACTGGTGACTGGGCTGACATGATCTGACCAGATTTGGATAGATTTGACAGGGGGATTTCACCAACTTCAGTTCGCCGGAAGGAATTCTTCGTGGGGCGAATCGTAACCACCAACAACCAGTAAGAAGGGTGTCACTGTTGAGGATTGGCACTGGGCCCCATTATGCTCCTACAAACAGTAGTTTATATGTGGTACCAGCTTCCTGAGCCAAGTGGCCAGGAATGGTTTCAACATACAACTCCGACTAAGACTTGTTTAGTAACTCTAGGGGCGGAAGACACTTCGATCTTGAACTTGCGGCTAATTATTGAAGATTATGGGTGCGCTCTCAGTGCAACCCGCCCAAATATAGAGGCTTGATCAGCTCCTAATATGGGTTCGTGGTTGTTATACGGGCCCCCGAATAGATGGCACAAACGGTACAAGCACTAAGATGGCATCAATGAAATTTCAACCTCATATGTTGGTTCAGTGTGTGCCATCTATCGGGTCACGACAACATGCAAAAAATCTGCTATTTGTAGCGATTTGCAAAAGCCATTTTAGGGCACCAAACAAAATAATATCTATCTATCTAACTACCTATCCTATCCTTTCCTTTCCTATCCTATCCTATCCTATCTATCTTCCCATCTATACATATGACATATAGTTATATATATATATATATTATATCTATTTATTGATTTATTTGTTTATTTTCTTACTCGGAAAGCGGCAGTTACCATTACTAACAGTTGTGCCAGTTTGCGCTTCGGCTCTACACCGCGAAGGACTCAAAAAGTCCTAAGGGAACAGCGTAGCTTATAAAAGACGCGCGCGCGCGCACTAGGCATGGTGTGACAGCCGACATGCAAACACAAAACTGGAAAACATGCAGCACAAAGCTGGAAAACATGCAAGCAAACACAAGACTTGAAAACTGGATGTTCACCGGTCTCCTTTGGCTTACCTTTCTGCCCATATTCATATACATGGGTTAAGTTCTGTCTGTGCATTTTGTTTCATTTGAGGCGCCTGGCCCATACCAGCCCATCACAAGCAGTGTGTATGTATCATTTAGATAGATTCATTCATGGACACTTCCTTCACTGTCAATGCCTGATGGCTAATGGATGCAGAAGGACACAGCGAATTGGAACATGTAACATGACTTATGAACAAGTTCAAGTATGCAAATTTATATATATATATATATATATGTATAGATTATTATCCCGTGAATATGGTGTGCCATCTTTGCAACCTAGAAATCTCTATACTTGTTAAACAGGTCAAGTATATAAGTGTCCCGTGGGGTATGCCATTTGTAAACCCCTAAATCCTGTATACACCATTTTTGCTGTTTTTTGAGCTTAGATGGCATTTTTGATGTTTTTTTATATATGCCAACTATCCGGGGGTCCCTATAATTATCACTGAGTTTTTTTTTGCACTTGAACTGAGGGTTATATTTCGCATGATATTTGAAGAGTTCCTGGGTGCTGAACAAGTTGTTGGTTCTTGATGTGCTTGAATTTTTGAGACTTGAACTGAGGTTATATGCTTTTTATGAGTTCGGGTTTCTACAGCATGGAGCACTTAGCCAGAGGCATTCGCTCTTTGCATCTTTATTTTGCCCTTCGCGCCACAGCGCCTCGATTGGCCGCAGAAGACCTGAACATATTCTGATTTGCTGCAGGGCATCTAAAGCTGGCCATGACAGAGGAGAACCAAACCGAAACATATACAACGGGTAGTGCAGTACAGCATCATTGTTCCTAAAGATAAAACATTATAATTGTTTGCAATATGGCCATGTTGTTGTTTCTCTACCCGAATCACAGCTGGCCGCCGCATACAGATGTTAGATGATGTTAGACCATCATCAAAAACCTATGAGGTTGCTATAGGTTTCCAACCTGCATAGCTGGTTGGTACTTTCTTGATTTGATTCCAGTCAAAGGGTTATTTTGGATCCAGAAGAATTATCTTGCGAAGTGATTGGATGTGAAAACATGTTCCTCTTGGGGATGTGTCTTGCTTTGAACTATATAATGGAGCCTTTGTATGCGTCTGTTCTTTGCTATCACAAGCCATCACAGACCCATACATTTCATATCATTTCATAATGCCGCCGTTCCTTCTATCCCGTAGTGTTTGAAATGAATGTATAACAACGGATTTGACTGTAAGTGAATCAATATCCCTATATTATCTTTATTTGCCGGACATCAATACCGTCAATAGCCCATGATTTTTTTCCACAATGCAGCTATGAAATGCTATGAATCCCAGGTGAAAACATGATCCCGGATTTTTACACATGCGTTGCCCAGCTTGAATGATGACTCTAGTCGTCAATAGCCCGTGGATTTTCGAAGCCCAGACCCAGACCAGCACCCAAACAAATCGTTCAATCAAAAAGCCCAGAAAGTCCCAGGCCATTCTCCTTTTCCTGAGCATGGCTTGCATTTGTCCACCTTTCTTGGCGGCCGCACGGCAGCAGTGGTCGCCCCTCGGCAAGCGCCGCTGGTGGCCGGTGCACATTTTGAGCCAGGCTGGGCACTTCCTGTGACTCGGCGTTCACATGGGGGAGGTGTTCTGCCAGAATCCAGACAGTTCATATTTATATAATTTTATATACATACCGTAGATGGACGAAATATGAAACAAGCCTTCTATCCGGTACAACCCCCTCGCCCCCAAAGTTCAATGTTAATTTAACCTGAAGTGCATTAGCCCCAATGGACGAAAGAAATCAAACCCCTAACATCACTTTTGGTAACACGCGCGCTGAAACATTGAGATTTGGGGGTGCGGGGTTCAACATAGTGCGTGTTGCAGGGTTTGAATATGTTGTCCATCTACTGTACGTATATAGAATATATGGATAATGATATAATATACTAATTAAGAATAATTATATAATATTTTTACATATATGTAATTATATGTATATGTATGTATGTGTGTGTGTATCATGTATCTGTAGCTTTAATTATATACGTATACAAATATAAATGTACAATACATCATTGAATCATAAAATGCATCTAGGAATCTAGTATCTAATTACATTTGTAATCGTATGTGTATGGGCAAGTGTTACTGGTCAAACCTTGGATGCATAGTTTAGCAGGTTCTGCTTGTGCCATTAATAGCAATATTTACAAACCAGTAAAGCAAAGCGGGTTTATCTTGATAAATTGCAACTTAAGATTAGATTGATGAATACCTACGGTTATACAGTAATTTCTTTGGTTGTTGCTCACTGTGTTATTTGAATTGTAGCTTTCAGGGGTCAGGATTGTTTGTTTCTTTGTTTTGCCTTGTTCCGTTGGTCATTCTTGCTGTATGCTCATAGCCATATAGTTGCCTCTTGTGTGTGTGTTTGCGTTTGTTTGTTTGCATGTTTCTTTGCCTGCAGTTTTAGATTTAAGACTTCCCAGATTTCTGAGGTATGATATGGTGCATTTTAAGATCAATATATGACATGGGTGCATTTAAACATCATACTTATCGCATATTTATCTTTAGTTACAATTCTATACATGCATCCAGAGCATTCATACCTATGTATGTTGTACAGCTGTGCATGTTGCATTTGTTGCCAAAGGCCTGTGAATATGTTGGTCCATTTGTCCTTCAATTGAAGACCTTCGATGATGCCGAGGTTTGTCTCAATCCTGGTGCTGTCCTACTTCCTGCTGCCAGCATATGCCAATAAAGGGATGCCTGACCTGATCTATAGCAATCCTACAAGAGATACCCTCTGGTAAACTAACATAGCTATGGAAAATCACGATTTGAATAGCTAAATCACCTATAAATGGTCCATTTTCCAAAGCTATGACATGCTAAATGAGTGGCACTCAAATTTGGATCCAGATTTTGGACCTTTAGATGCGAAAGGGACACTTGAAAGCGGACATGCTTATATTTAGGGTTTCACACGAGGGTTTCTTTGTTTTTTTCCAATAAACCAATCCACTGACATCCGCTGACATCCGACTTGAAATGTCCAGAAATCCACGCCATTCATGTCCATGTTCAGATGATTTTCCTGTCATGGGGCCTTTCCTGTCATGGGTCGACCCCCTGGTGGAGACCGCCGGAGATCCACTCGAAACCAAGGATGTCTTCGGTCCCAGATAACTTCGTAGCCCTCATGACGCTGCCAGTCTATGCTGCAGTCATGATGTCGTACCAGCAGGACCCGCGGTAAACCATACACCAGAGGTACTTTATGTTGTATTTGCGTCCTTTGTAATTGATGATGTGCGATTATAGATAGATAGATAGATAGATAGATAGATAGATAGATAGATAGATAGATAGATAGATAGATAGATAGATAGATAGATAGATAGATAGATAGATAGATATAGGTGTGCATGCATAGACTTTTATTGCTTTTGCAGGCACACAAGGGGATATATATATATATATATATAACAATCTGTATCACCCTATCTATGTGGCTGTACCTGAGGGAAACTACCAGTGGCCCTTTTATGTCTGTGTTGACGACATATCTATGAATATGTCACGGACATATCATTGCCATAAATCACAACATATCACCACATACAACCGTGTTTCCTCATGTTGCATGCTGTATATGATTTCAACTTGCTTGCCATAATATATATATATATATTATATTATTATATAAAATTATATATATATATATATACGATCCACATGTTATCCGTTTCATATCCATGGATGAATATAATCTAGTTTACAGTAAATAGATAGTAATAGATATGAAAGCATACAGGTATATATGATATTGATTTATAGCTAAGTAAACCCTACACCAGCTCATATATGATCCATAATTGGATGCCCATATCTTATCCCTAATAAGATATCCATATGTTATCCATTTGTCATCCATATCTTCAAAGGAAGTTTAGTTAGAAGACTTCCGCGTTACGGATGATGGTCACGGTTAGCATCACACCATCATGTCAACCACACCATTGTGTCAAGTGCATCATCAAGGTATTGGCAAATGTAACAGTGTGGGAGCGTGCGAATTTCACAGGTGAAAACACTCTAGGGCGCGAAACCATGTTTTTTTTCGGGTAATGTGGCTCCAGGGGTCGCCGAAGTATAGGGTCTCTGTTACCGCGGGTGCGGGCCTCGATCTGGGAAAGTTGTTGACAAAAGGCGCACAGGACTGTAGCGAGAGCTCGATTTCAAAAAAAAACACGTAAAAAAAACTGAGGCATGGTCAAGTCCACATTGTTGTCGCTGCGCCGATTTGGTGCGACGCTGCTGCGGGATTGCAACCGGTTGTGACAAAACACATTGGCACGGCTGTGCGCAGGAAAGCATCGGTGATGTTGCGACGCTCCTGCTTTGCGGGATTGCACTTGGAGGTTGCTAAGCGCATTGCAACAGCTGCGCGAAAGGTAGTTTTTGACCACAGTGTTGCTTTTGTGCTTTGCAGGGCTGCAGAAGCTACAAAAGATCTAGCTGGGAGGCAGCGCAGAGCAGAAGCAGGTGAGAGAAGAAGCAGCTAAGAGGCTGCTCAGAGAAGAAGTAGCTGAGAGAAGGCGTACCTAAGCGAAGAGGTCGCTCAGCGAAGAAGTAGCTCAACAAAGAAGTAGCTCACTCACTCACTCACTCACTCACCCATCCATCCATCCATCCATCCATCCATCCCTTCATTTATCCATCCATCCATCCATGCATTCATTCCTTGTTTGGTGGATTCATGGATTTTTACTGATGCATTGAATCATTGGCTCATGGGCTCACAAACTTATTCATTCACTGATTCGTTGGTTCCTTGATTCACATATTCTTTGGTTCCTTGGATCCTTGATTCAGTGATTCACTGAATCTTTGATTTACTGACTCATTCATTCATTGATTTCGCTGCTTCACTGATTCATTGATTCTTAGCGTTACTAGTTCACCCCTTCCTTGACTCATTGATTCATGGACTCACTGATTCACTAATAGATACCCAGAGCACAGTTCTGAATGCCCATGATGTTATCCATATGTTACCCATTCTGTTTTTTTAAAAACATGATCCATAAATATCATATAAATGATCCATGAAAGCCATGAACTCATCCCTTCTCCCAGGACTTCCTGACGTCCGTGGTGTACATCGCGGCCTTCGCCGTGATGATCGCCGTGCTGGCCGAGATCCCGGCCACGCAGACCAACGGCTACCCCTCGGAAGGGATCACCTTCCTGGGGCACCATGGAAAACAATAGCGAAAGCATTGGAAACTGGTGGTCGAACCATTGGAAAAATGGTGATTTCCTGGGATTGATAGCTAATTTGTATTGATTTGTGATAGCTAAGTTGGCGATCATAACTCCAATTTCACTATGGTTTATGGTAGGTATATAGATATACTATATATATATATATAACAATTATATAACGAACTATATAGTTAATGGGGTTTACAAACCAACAAACATAACTGGTGGGTACCACATTGTAGGTGATGTTTTTTGTTTGACAACTTCAATGGTGCTGATATGTTTTTCGGATATTTGGAGATTTTGATGTGGCTGTGTTGTTTTTTTCCATGTGTTGATGGACCCAATGGTAAATTCCATGAATATTTGGTTGGTTTATTTTTTGTTGTGGAGGGGTAACCCGTTTTGGACCCACCGGAAACGGAAATTTAAACAAAACAAAAACATTGGTTAACAAAATGAAAAATAAAATTTAGATCATTTTATGATTGGAGATAACATTTTGTTTGAATGAATTGCAGCGATCTAATCGAAGACACTCACCAGACATGATGGAAAACACTGTACTATTGGAAAAACAAGGCCAAACACATCCGGTTTGGGATCCATTCCGAATGTTCCAGACAGATCTAGGAGGGTTGACAAAACAAAGTTAAGAAAAAATGTTGCAAACATAAAGAGGAGCAATCAAAACAAAAAAACATTGAACAATGATTTTCTTGTGGACAATGTACCCCCGAATATTGTTTCAACATCTTCCCAGCTAGCCCTTCTCTGTCAATGGTAGCCGTTGTTGACATGGATTTTTCCATGGTTTGTACAATTTGGGGCGATCATTTGCACATGGCACGTCGGGAAGTTTTTTTGGACCTTCGAAATTGCGCAGGAACCGCTTCACCATGGACCTTTTTCAGTCAAGTCTTTCTCCAGTCGACTTCCCCCATTGTTTTTTTTCCACACGTTTTAACGGACACCACGGTGGTCACGGCCAAAAGGTACAGCATGATCTTTGCTCTGAAAGCTTACATCGGTGAACGGTCGTTCCGAGATCAATTCAAGGCGCGCCATGCCATCAACGACTGCAAGGCGAGGCCAAGGGCGGCTGCTGAAGCCCGGTGGATTGGTGTTGATGGGGATTCAACGATGGTTTTTTTGTGTCATCAGAAATTTGGGGATTGAACGTGGCTCAAATCGATTGTAAAGTATACAGCACTACCCTGTATTTTAAGGGATGAGAATCCATGGGAAATGCCACTGACCATCCAGCAAGGACGACAGAGGTGTGCAGGCTGCACAGGGTGGAAGATGGTGGGGTCAATGCTACCAATGTTTTGAATGGATACTTTGAAGATCTTTGAAGGGGGGGGTCAGATATGAACATCATTGAAAACTATTGAAATATACTGGAGATGTTTTGCAGTAGAGAGGCATGAACAGAGATGTATTGGTTAAAAAAGGAGTTGACAAGAATATGTTTACTTTTCTGGCAATTTTTGCAGGCCATCTCCCAAAATGCCATATCTTCACACAGCGCGCAGGTGCACATTGAAGGCATTTTGGAAACCTTGATGCTCGATGGGATACCCATGGGATGACGTTGGTGGTTGAAATCCAGGGACCCAACGGGCGGAATGCCATCAGCTTGGGAATTTGATAAACTAATAATGAAAATAATGATCTGGTTGGTGGTTTGGAACATTTGTTATGTTTCATGATACATGGGATAATCCTTCCCATTGACGAACTCATATTTTTCAAGATGGTTAAAACCACCAACCAATGAAGTTTTGGACAATCCCCAACGGAAACTGTTTCCCACAGAACTATCTGTGCTGTACCGGCTGTACAGTACCTTCACAAAATCGAAACTGATGGAAGATCGGAAGATCGTCCTGCGTTTGTGACTCATCGACGCTTCTCATATTACACATGGGGATCCTCGTTATGGGGACCCTCGCCGCCTCATGTTATGTATCTATACATATCTAAGGATATATCCTTGTGGCTGCCAACCCAAGACCAGGTGACAAGTGTTCCCACCCGATTTCATCCCGTTCCAATTGGTGTCCAGGAATATGTTGCAGAAAACATCAGAAAACATTCCATATTTCCAGAAGATCTATGAAGATCTATGAAGATCTATGAAGATCTATGAAGATCTACTTGGAGTAGCATGAAACAGATCTTTTTTCCAGAGCTGCCATGACCTTCACAGCCCTTCACGAGGATGCCCGAACGCGTCATCGACGAACTGCAGAGGATGCCGCCCGGAGCCAGCGCTCCATCGCACCAATACTATCGCGCCACCCTGGTGCAGTCAGATCTCATTGGCTTCACCAGTACCTTGGCCGCGGCTGTTGGCACCACCAGAATTACCAGCTGCGGAGAAATGAAATGACCTGATTTTGGAACGTGGATAACGTATGATAACCTGGCTTTTGTACCAATTGCGCGCAATGATTGCTAGCTTGCTTATATAAACATTTCGCAGACAACATCCAATCTTAAGTTTCTTTTTTCCTTAGGTGTTCCCAAGTCTTTGTTGCTTATTATAGAATTGCATGCTGTTTGTTAGTTCTGTGTCACCAGAACTGTGTAGAATCTCAGCTTCAGCTCCCAACGATTGGAACGGTGTATGGTGAATTACGGAAATTTACCGTAAATTACTGCTCACGCTTTTGACGCTTCATGTGCAACGATATTTATATATATATATATACATACATATGTGTGTATACATATGTCTATATATATACTTATAGGTATGTATATATATATATATACAGATATCCGTGTATATATAAATATCGTCATACATGTCCGTGTGTACTTGATTATCTTTCGAAATGTTGATGAAGAAATCCGTTGCCGCTGGAAACTTCTTCCCAAGGCATGGCGAGCTTAAAGCCTCCGGAATGGGTGGTCCAGGCCGTTTGTGACCTTTTTGGCGAGCCACTCAGAGGTGAATTTTAGGCGACTTTTGGGGGAATTCCTACAATGTGACCCCCCAGTTATAAATGGGTTTTATAAAGCTTAAACCATATATAATATATAGTTTATTGGCAGATTTACAAACCAACTTAGCTATTTGGGTGTCCCCTTGTGGTACTTCTTTTTTAGGGAAAATTCATTAAGGTTCCATGTGCTCTTTGGCGAGTTTGGATCAATTTGACTCAGATCATGGATTCATGAGGCTCTGGATCAATTGTAACGGCATGAAAACCCTACTCAGCAGACAGATAATGATGATGTTGAATCAATGGTGCTTTGAAAAATGTCAGCAACAACCATGAAACCAAACACAGCTCAACAATCAACTTGGACGGAAAATCTTCAGTCGGACCTGGCATTAGATACTTGGATGGATGTTGATGCAAGATTGATGTGCCAATTTTAGCAGATGCGTCAAGATGATCAAGATGATCCATCGTGCAGGGCACATTTGGGCAGCTGCCAACAGCTCGCCGAGGTTCGATGAGCTGGCGGAGGAGTATCGCGATGCCACCATTGGAATCCCTGGGAATTCGCGTTTGGGAAATCCCCCAACGAAATTGGGAAAATCATGGGAAAATCTTGTAGAAATACCTATCTAAATTATTCTACATTGGGTTTCAATGGGAAATGATCAATGTAAAATGTTCCATTGCCGTGATTGGCTGGCGGAGGGCGCATAGATTAGACCTCTGCAGCCATCGCAAGCTGCGAAGCATTCCAGCTGTACCATGTGAGAATCGAACATGCAGTGAAAGATCAAAGCATAAAAGCTAAGTTCATTTCAATCAGCATGTTTGGTTGCCAGTGGGTGATGTTGGGGGAGTTCCAAACTTTGAGGCAGGCTCCATCCACCGCGACTGCCACTCTGTATGGCTTCTGTGGGGGTCTTGAACACTTTGAACATCATGGACGGTAATATGATCAACTTGATCATTTTGGGCCCACGCCATTTCTGGTCAATCACGGTCAATCACGTTGTCAGTGTATGGGTTTTCACCCAATGTATTTCCTACCGTTGTCATCTACATTAATCTACATGTCCACCCTCAGAGTTATCATGAGACGCCAAAACGGGGCCATGGAAGATCTTAGATGATTTCCTCATATTCCTCGATTGCACTAAAATGATGGGACAACCAACTTTGGGTTGGTTTGATTTCACATTGTTGAGTTGCCTCATGTATCATCATATTTCATTGTTAATGTTGTTTGGAAAGTCTTGGTTCTTTGCTGAACACATTGGTTTGCCAAAAGAATCGGTTCAAACCCAAGAGTTGGTCTTGAATTTCGTAATCAAACATGGCTAGCTGGGAAATTCGAAATAAAGGTGTTAAATGGTGTTAACGGGAAAATCATGGAACATCATGGAAAATCGTGTTGCATCATCTATAACTGGAAAATTCTTCATTGCCACTATTGATGTTTGCAGGGTATTTCGTCCAGTCACTATCACTTCCGGTCGCTTCCTCGGAACTGTTCCAACAAGGTGGTGCCCGGGTGCCCCCCCCTAGATAGCTAAGTTGGTTTATAAACCATAGGAATAGTACAGATATATCATGACCCATAGGATCCAAGTATGCTATATATGGTAACATGGATCCCATCAATATACCCCAAATGTTAGCATATATACCATACATGGATCCTATGGGTGATATATCTACCATAAACCATAGTGAAATTGGAGTTATGATCACCCAACTTAACTAAGGAGCTGGGGTACCACCTGTTCCAAGGTATGGCATCTACAAAGTGGAGACCGTGGGCGATGCCTACATTGCGGGTCAAGCAGAGCTCCCGTTGACGGAAGAGAACTATCCACCCAGTGTGCCGAGATGTTAAATTCAGGTATATAACCCATATATATATATATATATTTACGGTCACCGCCCCCCTCAGAACCCCCATATTGAGGATAAGGGCGATATACAACTAGGGATATTCCATATGTAACTGGGGCTATAAGCTGTTTACTAAGTGGGGGTAGATTGGAGGTTTTTTGGGGGTTTAGGATGCCCAGATGTTCCATGGTATTTTCGGGGTAAATGTAGGTAAATATTCCAGCACCATGGAGCATCTAGGATAATAATATGTTTTCCAAATGTGCACCATTAAGGTTTGGGATTACATACACGCAGCTGTTGAAGTCGCAACGACTCTAGATATATCTTGTAAATACTGCGAGGGAAGCTGCAGGGGAAGTCGCTCCAACTTGCGTTCATGTGGGAGCAGTCATAGAATTACATTTGCTGAAACATCAATGTGCAAAAGAAAGTAAGAAGTAAAGAAAGGGGAAGAATCGGAAAGAAAAGGACAGAAAAGAAAAAGGGATAGAAAAGGAAAGAACAGGAAAGAAAGGGAATGAAAAGAAATTGAAAAAAAATCAAAGGAAAGAAACGGAAAAGGAAAGAAAGTGAGCAAAGGGTGGAGCAAGTGAGCACATTGGACACACCGCACCTCCTTAAATTCGCCAGGCACCTTGAATCCAGCTAAAGTTTGCGTAAAAACATTGTGATTTCTTACAGTTTTGCAAAATATGTTTTAAAACAATCATTTGTCAACAAATCGTCAGAGTTCCATTGAAAACTGTTGGAGTGATTTTTGTCGGCATGTTGGTGCGCGGAGTTCCGTGCAGGAAAGCGTTCTCTTAGGAAAGTTGCGGCGACTTCAAGCGACTTCCGCGGTTATTATGTGTAGTGATTAATTGGACCTGATTGATAATTCTTATTTTATATTATTGCTACTGGTTGGTTTCAAACATTTTTTATTTTCCATAATCCTTGACTTTCATATTTTTCAGGTGGGTTGAAACCACCAACCCGGTTAAATGGTACCTTAAGAATGGTGCTTATCACGGTTACATGGCTAATATAGACCATCACATGGTGAATGGGGATGGATCAAAATCCATGGAAAATCACCCACGGGTTCCATTCGGATACACAGGGGTTTGTCTAAAAATGCTGGGAAATGCCATGGAATCCATGGGTGATGCTGCAGCGAGATTCCATCGGCTGGGAGATTTCCGGGTGTCCGGGCGCTGGAGGGGAACGTTTGTCGATGCCAGGCTTCAACACGATATGTTCCAAAACGAAAAAAACGTTGTCAATTTTGATTTTCAGGGTTACTCTCTGGCAATTTAACGTCCCCTCTGAAATGCCCCATTTATAGGTTTTGACGAGTAAACATGGATATTCAGATTTTCCATGGCGCCAAATTACCAGAACTTAGTTTGATCAATCACAACATCCACAAGTCGTGGACACCCTATAGGCTTGATTTTATCATCTCGCAGTGCAGCTTTCCATATTCGTGTGACATGTTGGATGGCATAATATTAACTATATACTATAATACATACGTATATTATTGTGTTCTTGCCCTAAATGATTTGCACATATAGGAAAGAAGATATAGACATTAAAGCGGAAGCGGGACATATCAACTATATAGAATGTTAAGCTAACCAGCTTTAAACACAATGCATCCGAGATTGGCCATGATAGAAACCCAGGTCGTCCAATTTGGTTTGAAGATGGTCGCTGAGCTGCGGGAAAGAAACAGAAAACCTTGGCGAGGGATGGTGCTAGAAATGATGAGGAGACTGCCCTTGGGCAAAGTGGGGTTTCATGTCTTGTACTTCATAATTGCTAATTCGGATTTCACCAACAACCATGCTGATTTAACTTGATATAAGCGTTATATATAGAACCAACTAATTATATATATATAATTATATCAGTAGAACAAACCTTAGACAACCTTGGAGAATACCTAAAATGAATGGGAACCAAAGATTTGAAGAATCTTAGATGTGAGGTTGAACGTGGACCCATGGTAGGAAAAGACGTTGAGATAATTTATACATCCATTTATTTATTGGAACTGCACCTCCAATTAGGGGCCTTAAGAAAGTGAAGCAAAAACAACTTGCGGTTTATCAGCCCACTAATTATACAGATCTCTGATCTCAGGTGTATTTTTTGCCAATAGAAATTGGCATGTTCCTTTATTGTGTTGTTCCTGTCTTCTTTGCTTCCAGGGGGGAGGCTATGAACATCACACTTTGCCGATGAAGCCATGGTGAACCTACCAAAAAAGGCAGTGCCAGGGGCAGTAACCTCCCTAGAGCCTAGCCAGTCACTCAATTAGTCAATTTTCACCCCTTTTTAACATGCCTCAGAACCCGCAACTAGTCTCGGATGTGTTCATTTTTGGAGTCCGCCTGGCAACCTTTTCCGTCGGCAAATGGGTTGAAAATTGCACCCTTGAAGTTGGGAAGATTCCCGCGGAATCTTCTATCAAAGTTGGACCTTATTCCCCATAGATCATCGTTTCCATGTTTTGTTTTTCAATTCCAGGGAACCAACACATTCGAAATAGCATGATTACTAAGAAGTCAATTGTGTTTCATTCATTGTTCGACAGCATATATCAAGCATTGTCAATACATTGGAGAAAAAAAGCTGGCTGAAACAGTCATGGGAAAAACAGCGCATGTTATTGACTAGTCGTGTTTTTTTGATATATTTTATATCAGCCACACACATATTTCACAGAACATGCTGCGCAATCAAACTAGTTAATTGGATGGGACAGTTGCAGTTGCCGGACCATTCACATTTATGTTGTGTTGTGTGTGTTTTTTCTCAATACAGTACATGTACAAAAACTACATGCATTTACTATATGTTGTAATATATACTGTATGTTTTAATATACATGACATATGTACGTAAACATATCCTTTAGTGATCTTTAGTGTATCGGAGAAAAAAACTACAACTGATATATTCACATCATCCCAGTGGCGATATCCATTGCAGCCCTATTGGGGATGGTTTATTGCATTGGGGTTACAGTACCACATTACATATACAGTTTGTATTTATGAAATTTTATGAATATATATCATATATATATATATATACATATGATGTGTGTTCATAATGTCGTAGAATGGATCAGACAAATTATTCTTGGAATTATGAATTAGCTATAATTATCGAATTCATTGAATTCTGATTATATTCGTATGTAATAGTAGCTTTAAGATCTGAACCCCGAGCGGGTCACCGGGTCATTCGCGCCTAGGTCCAGGTCACCAAGCGTTGGTCCATGGCGGCAGAGGAATCCATCGGTGTGCGCGTGGGGCTGCATTCAGGTCGGAAAATCAGTGGTGTCGAAAACATGTTTTTTGTTCCACCAAAATGACCAAAATATGTGACTTTGTAAGTCAAAACTGGTTGAACACATCACTGATATGATTTTCCCCAGCTACATGGAGGCCCCAGCAAAACAGAACATGTTTGAAGGGTTTCTCTCCCTATTTCTGCAGGGTGGTTCGGAGTCCGGCGGATTGCAATCACCAGTTGCCGGTTGCATCCATGGAAAACATTGGAAAACATTGTCGCTTGGTTGATACTGTGGATGGGAGAAATCCTGCACCAGTTGGTAGTTGGTTTATTTGGGTATAATTCTATTATTTACAGTGTTTCATAGTTACTCAATTGTTACCAACTGGTGCAGGATTTCTGAACCATCCACAGTATGTCTCACAGGAAACACCCATATTTCATCATATTTCACCATGAAAACCCCCTTGAGAAACCCTGGGAAATCCCGCAGATTTCGGGTCGTTTTGATCTATCCTCGAGGCCAGTGCATCGGAGGCATCGTGGGCATGGACATGCAACGCTACCATCTCTTCGGAAAGCTGATCCATGAACTGCAGCTGCTCGAGTCGCCCGGTCCCGGTGAAGAATGGTGAAGTAACAAAGGAACATCGACATAACATTCATGGGATGTTGAATGATGTTGCATCATGTTAAATGGCTGTTCAATGGCAATTTTGTTATTCCTGTTCAAAATGTATCAAAATGTCATTTTTCCTTCGTGCTTTTGGTTGTTTTCTCATGTTTTCTCCACTTCACTGAGGTCCACGGCTCCTGAGAATGGCCTGCAAGTGAGTCACGCCTGCAAGGCCGCGGTGGAGCAAGCCTGGAACGTGGATAGAGGCGCCGGGTGTCTTTCGGAAAATCTCGGAGAATGCTACGTGTGGATGTGTAAGCTGGGCCCACCAGGTGACCATTATAGAATCTATCGATATGTGTATATAAGTGTCTATAAATATATATATATATTAAATGATATAGACATATCTAAGTTGCAGGGGTGAGATAGAAGCAGAGTAAATGGTGATAGCTTGAAGTACAGCACTACAGTTACAGCCAAATTGGATACATTTCAGTTGGTTTATAACCCCCTCAGTTATTGGAGGTATGTTCAACAACTTAGCTATCGTTTTTGCGGCCTCAGTACTTGGACAGCTTTATGGGACGCAGTATTCATGGGGTGATAAACAGAGTTAGAACTGAGGAGCCTCACCTTGTAGAAATTGGAGGTTTCGGACCTTAGATGGTAAAATAAACTGCCTATAACCCACTGTTTTGGATTTTCTTCGGGGTATGTGCAAGGGTATCTAAGGTCAAGTATGAATACATTGCCGAGTTTGCTTTTGCAGGAAAAATATCAGTGGGTCAGCAGATGGGGATGTGAGTTCAAGCTTGATCCTTTGTCTCTCTCCCTCTCGCTGTGTAGCTGTGCAAATAAAAAAAAAACTGTGGTGAATGGTGCCTTGTCTTGGTGTTAGTCAGCAGCATTTAATGGTGGAAGATCATATTCCACTACAAAGAGGTCGTGACTTTGAGACAAGCTATGATGTAGTCGCCGTCCGGCCCTTGTGAATAGACTAGACGCAGTCACACTTGTGATGCGTCAAATCCCCAGTTAAATCTGCATGTTCGAGACTTACGACATTTTGAAACCATACGTGTGGGTGTGTATGATGCTAAACTTCAAAAGTGTTTGATGGCTCAAACCCTTACCCAAGAAAACAATCAAAATATATCAAACAAATTACTCTCCGGCAATCAAGCTTGCTGGAACATCTTCCATAGTTCGATGGGTATTGTCCCATTAAAACCTCCATTTATGATCGGAATTTCCCAGCTAGCCATGTTTGATTGCTGGATGGTATCATTTATTTCAGAGGAAAGTGCAGGGTCGTCATGTTTTTGCAGGGGATGGTAAACACCATTGAAACAAACGGTTTGAAACCCAATTGAAACCATAAAAACCCTGTGGAGCCCCCACTCAAAGCCATTCCACCAAGATTAGAGCACCATCAAAACACCATCAAAAGCCATCAAAAACCCATATGGGTATGGATCAATACCTATAAGTACCATTTTTAGTGGGATGAACATCCATTTACCAGCTATTTTGGGGCTCACTAGGTACCAGGGTTTTGACCCATCCCCATATTTTTCCACCATCAAATGTCAGCATCATCTCCAACCTCTCCACCCTTCCCAGGCATTGGCTCGCCTCCTCGAGGCCTTGACCGTTCACCTCCACGACCCCGCAACGGCTTCGAGTGCCACGGCTTCGAGTTCTTGGAGCGTCCGGAGATGCAGTTGACCACCTCCAAGGTGGAGACCGTGCCCGTGCGTTGCACCTGGGTTCACCAAGTTGGGAAGTCATGGGTTGATAAATCTTACGTAATTAATGGGTTAATAAGGTTAATCATGTTTAATACTGGTGAATCATTGATAATGATACTGAAACTGGATCTGAATTTGTTTTGTTTGTTTGTTAAAATGGGATGAACCACCAAGTGGGGGCCTCTGTTTGGGATAGCTAAGTTGGTGAACAGTAATCCAATAACTATGGTCACTGCTAATGTGGCAATGCAAAATCCCCTACAATAGGTTTATATAGATGTGAAACACATCCAACAACATGGTGGATTTCCATTGCCGTGTTTGATTACCACAAAGTTGCCATACACGATTTTTATCGATTATATGGATTGAAATAGATTATTTTAGAGCTGATTGAATATCCATGATCAACGGATTTCGTTTTTTGCCGGTTTATGTTTGGGTGATTTGATGGATGATGGCTTACAAAAACCCGGTAACCCCCACAACTTCGCAAGTTGTAAACTGGTCATCCTTGTGAAGCCGTCCTGGTCAATCGGGCTAGATCTGTAGTTTTTTTTTCCGACGACGGTCGTGACCTCACCGTAGACGATGGTTCGGGGGAACTATCCCCAAATGATCAAATATGTATAACTGGTTGGTGGTTTGGAACAGCCGTGTCGGCCCAACACCTGCCAGGGGTGCGGCTGCCCTGGCTGATCGTTGGGTGGCTGTCCCATTCCGTTCTCGCTATGGCTTGTTTCCCCATGGACCTCCCTTCGGCTAACATTGGTGACATCTTTGACCTTGTTGGAAAAGTGTTGGTTTTTGACATTGGGCATTCTTCCCATCTTTTGCAGGTTCGAGGTGGAGATTTGAAATTCAACTACGAGGGCCTTCTGACTGGTGAGTTTCACTCTTTCACCCTATTCAATGTTCGTTTGAGCAAGCAGTTTCCTGTGCCAGTTGTTTCGGCCACAAAGGATACCATGGTTTTAGGACACCAGGTTCCAACATGGGATTCACTCCACTCAGTCATTGACCTATGCAGCGGCTTTGGGGGTCTGGCCCAGGGCTCTACAGGTGCAGGATTCGAGGTTGTGACAGCGGTTGATCAGAATGAGCACATGGTTTCACTTCACGCCAAAGCAAGTGAAGCCGTAGGCATTTGTGGGGACTTCGGATCACAAAGTGTACTCATGGACATATGGAAAGTTTCACGTGGAGCAGCTGTTATTTCTTCCGGGTTCAGTTGTCAGCCCTTTTCACGATTAGGAGATGGAAGAGGTGAGCTGGACACCAGGGCGAATTGTCTCACCAAAACTCTCAATGCTGCCATTGCACTCCATGCTTATGCGGTGATTTTGGAAAGTGTAGCCCCGGCAGCCCAAGACCAATTCGTGAAGGCTGAACTGCTCAGATTTTGCCGTAGCACTGGTTTCACTTGTTCGCAGACGGAACTCCGCCTCGACCATGTTTGGCCATGCCGCAGGCAGAGAGCTTGGTGGATTCTGACCGCCCCAGAAATCGGTGAGATCAAGCTGTCCCCATGGAAACCTTTGGATAATTTGTGGGAAACCCAGCAAATCATTCCTGAAATTCGTTTATGGGATCAAAATGATGAGCAGCAATTGAGTTTGGACCACCAAGAACTGGAAGCTTTTGGGGTGACCAACAACACACATGCCAAGCACATGCTGAATGCCAAAGGAGTGGCACCATGCGCTCTCCATGCTTGGGGATCGCAATTGCATGCTTGTCCCTGCGGCTGTCGTAAGTACGGTTTTTCTGCATGCCGATTGGAGTCCAAAGGTCTCCATGGATGTTTGGTCAGAAGTGCTTTGTGGCCTGATGGTAATACATACCTCCGGCACTTACACCCCAATGAAACTATGGCACTCAATTGCATGGACCCTGTTCTTGATTTTGGGGAGAACGTCAAGCTGACACTTTCAGCTGCTGGACAAATGGCTTGCCCTATTCAAGCACTGTGGGTGTTTAGTCATCTGGCTGCACGACTTGATGACATGCAACAAAGGCCATGTCTCACCCCTGATTTCCAGATCCAGGCATATCGCTCATGGATGCTTTTGCGATGCCGTCAGGTTTGGCCCTCGCATGATGAAGTGATTCGTGATGACAAATTGCTTTCCCTGATTGGTTTCTGGAAGGATTACAGTGACCTTTCTCTTGCTGAACTTGTGTATCCGATGCGTTGGGAGGGCAAAATCACGGGTTCAGTTAGTATCGCCTCAGTCCTTGATTTTCTCATCCGAACAAAGGAGACCATTCCAGAAACTCTCTCGGATGTCTCACAGCATGAAGATGAGCCGACCCCGTGGATGGATTGCCCAATCATCTCTGATGACCCTACGACCGTAGGGTGCATGCAAGCTGACTCGTGCACGGTTGTGATTGAGGGTACCAGTGACTCCCCTATCCGTTTTCAGCCCAAGTGTTGTGCCACTGTTTCACAGTTCTTGAATGCTCATGCCAAATTGGTTGAAACATTGGATGTTGAGGCCATTACACTGAATGGTTCCATCATTCCTTTGGAGCATGTCATGGAAGTGGGGCAGGTGATTGTGATCCGTACTCGGAAGCTACATGGATCCCAAGAGGAGATGCAGGTTGTCCATGATGTTTCACCCACGGTTGAATGGTCACAGCCAGTGCAAGATCCGATTGAAGCTTTTTCTCCCCCGCGCAAGGTCTTGAAGACTTCCAAGTTTGATGTTGGCGAAT
Source organism: Cladocopium goreaui (assembly GCA_947184155.2). Lineage (NCBI taxonomy): Eukaryota > Dinophyceae > Suessiales > Symbiodiniaceae > Cladocopium > Cladocopium goreaui. The sequence goes on along the minus strand of CAMXCT020001654.1, from coordinate 22,311 downwards.
GTGGTGTCCCGCCTAGTGGACTCTTGCCTGATCAGCCATGGTTGGATGCCACACCATTTCTCCAGCTGCAAGGTGAGCAATTTTTGAAACTCTCACCACCAATGTTGGCGAATACCCAGCAATTGTGGTCAGTGAGGCACCAGTTCTTCCGAACGAATGATCGTCTCCAAATCCTGGAGGCCCAACAGCAATTTTGGGCTGACGATGAAATCCGTTTTCATTTGAATGCTTTGATTCCTGCCTTTCGTGACTATCAGCTTCAGGGTAAGTCTCCGGTGGTTCCACTTTGCGTCATTGACCCCTTGATTACGACCTCATGGGTTTCTGGCAAAGGGTTTGATTGCAGTTTTTGGGCAAAAGATCACCCTGAGATCTTTCAAGCAGGAATCCCAATCATCACTGTGGTCCTCATTGACAAACATTGGGTTCCGGTTCACATGACCCCTATTCAACAGGTGCTCCATGTCTCCACATGGGACAAAGCTGATGCTGTTCATGAAGGGCTGAACCATGTCATTCACACTCTGGCTGTTTCACTGGGATTTGAGAGCGCTCTGATTAGGCGTGAACACAGACTCTTTTCACCTCTGAGTTATGTGGATCATTGGCCATTGCGTTTCTTCGCCATGCTTTGGTAGGCACCCTTTTGCCCACAGACAGCCATGAAGCAGAGGCAATACATGCCATGCTCAGGACAAGGTATGTTTCGGCGCTTCAGAGAAGTGACATAGTGGACCGTCCCTGGATTTGGGGTGCGGGTGATGCTCAGGAGTCGACACCACAGTCATCGGTGGTTGAAATCCCCACCGTGAACATCACCCGGGATCAAAGAATTGATCTCATCAATGAAAGGGGCACAGCCATGGCTGATGATGAAATGCGTTTCCACCTGATCAATCTTGTTGAGAAACAACCTGTTACCAATTCCTTGCTGGGGCGTTCTTTTACCTTCCTTGAGCCGTTGGTATTCAATTGTTGGAGTTCCATTGGGAAAATCATTGTGGAACAATGGTGTGCACGTAACACTGAAGTTCACACCCAAGGGGTCAATGTGGTCACCGCGTTTGCTGTTGAGGGGCATTGGATTCCGGTTTGGTTTTCACCCAGAAGCACAGTCATGCAAGTGCACATGCTCCAGGCTGAAGGCATTGATTTCACCCAGCTTGAGGAAGTTTTTGAACTGATTGCTCACAAATTGGGTTTTGAGACTTTCGTCCTTCACAAAGTGCCGGATGGCTTGCCTCCTCATACTATGTGTGGGGCCTTCACAATGTGTTTCTTGGCCCATGTTGTGATGGGTATGCCACTACCTGATGATTTAGGTGAACTGCGAACCCTCCACACAAACATGAGGGCATCATTTGTTGCTCAATTGTATGCAGTCGATGTCACGCCACGACCTGTGGTATGGGGTACGGGTAGGAAGGGCACTTGGGTTTCTTCTCTGCCTTGTTCTCCAGTTGCCGAGCAGCCAGACAGTTTTGCCAGTTCATCCGCAGAGACTCAGGTTAGGCGTGGACGTCAGCCGCTCCCTCCAGGACGTGTTTCTGACCGACAGACACTTGCGCATGACCCTCCTACTGCCAGTTCATCCGGTAGCTTGTCACATGGTAATTTCTCACAAGTATTTGGGAACCAGCACCAAGCACAGTGCAATCAGCCTGTTGTTGCACCCAGGGTTGATGTCTCTGTGCCTTTTCCCCAAAGTGTCCGTTGCCCAAGTAATGTTGGTTTTCAGGTCTTGTCCTCGTCGGTGTCTTGCCACTTGCCTGATGCTTCTGGACATACCGATATTTGCTCACAGCCAGGGGAATCCGGGCCACTCCCTATAATGCCCGTGGAACAGCATGAGGAAATTGCCAGCCTTTCGGCCCTGTCCAGGAACGTGCAGATCTCCCACCCGGGTCTTGGGGTGTCGTCAATGCCTGGGGCACCTGTTTCACTCCCTGTGAGTACTCATTGCCCAAACCATGACCATGATGTACAAGCCAAAGGTGGCCAGATTGATGATGCCTTGTCTCCTGTGTCCACACACTCAAGGGAATCCGGGCCACTCCCTATAATGCCCGATGAACATGCCCTGCACCCGGCAGAGTCACCTAGGCATGGTGATGACAGTGATGAGATGTCAGCCCAGCGCCAGGCACGACTTCTGCAAGTAACGTCCCATAGCTATGCCATGGCCGATGATGAGATGCATTTTCAGCTCCAGCATCTGATGCAGTGTCACGTCCCTGACGGTGTGCGTAGCTTCACATTTGCTCCTCCACTGTACGTTTTTCAATGGATGTTGGGGGACCCGACTGGCCTGGACGAGTGGATTCATGAAAGTTGGAAAGTCCGAGATGCTGATATGACTCATTTAATGGTTGCATATCTGATTGAAAGCCATTGGATTCCTGTTTGGTTTTCACCCTGCCCAGCTGGCCTACAGGCCCACACACTTGCTGCCTTTGCAAGTGATGAGCCCCTGGTGGATTCGGTCTTGCACCTGTTTGCTGCCAAACTTGGGATGCCACTGCATGTGATTCACCGTGTGCCTCATGGTCTGGAGGTTGATCGCTTGTGTGGTGTGATGACCCTGAGCTTTTTTGCACATATCATGATGCGGACTGCCATGCCTCGCGCTGTTGAGGAACTGCACACTAGGTGCTGGAAGATGAAGGAAGTTTTTGCTCGTGCCCTTCAGAGTGGTCCTTTCACACAACCCACTGCCTGGGGGTGGGGATGTTCTTGGGAATGCAGGCCACTCCCTAGAATGCCTGCTTGGTGCGACGTTCTTGCACTCATTGAGGATGCTTTTGACATCCAGCACAGCGTAGGTAGGCTCAACGCCTTGCAGTGCATGCCCTTGATGCCGCAGGTCCCGTATGGTATGTCCTTTGAGGAGATGTCTGTACATGTTGCCACCTTGGCCTGTTGTGCACCAGTCCTAAGTTCTTGTGCAGTAGCTGTTGGACGATCTCAATTGGAGGCCAAGATTTCGGATTTTCTGCAAAGCCCATGTGAAGTGTTCTGTTGTGCCCTGCTGCTTGAGCACCATTGGATGCCTGTCCTTGCCTACAAAGATGGATCAGGTGCCTATGTGTTCCTGGAGAAGGATCGGTTGTTGAGCCAATTCCATGGTTGCCACACGGTCTTCATTCCTGCGACTGATTTTCCATTTTGCGGTGCTGCTACTTGGGCAGTTCTGGCCCGGGTTTGGATGGTGAGTGAGATCTTAGGGGACCTTCGTGAGCTCCGTTCTTTGTTGTTCCTGCTGGCTCCTGAACAGGTTTCACCATCAACAATGGTTGGCTTTGGACCCCATGGACACCTGTTCAAAAACTTGTGTGCTGAACTCTCCAAGCATGGCATCCCTGAACACATGATTGAGGAACGTGCACACGCTGCCATCAAGGTATTGGGAAGTGAACAGCTCCTCGCAGCCCTGAATCACCGACAACCATGGCGGCAGTTGAAAGCGCTGGGAAACAATTCGAAATTCCAGTTTGTCTTACCGAGTGAATTGGCCAAAGCCATTGAAACGCAAAAGGGCCGTCCTGTCGCCAAAGGGAAGGGAAAGGGTAAAGCCAAGCCTATTCCAACACCTGTTGACCTTGACCCTGCTAAGTTGCAAGTCTTGGAAGGTACCTTCCGTTTTCAAGACCGAGTCCTTCCTCAGTTGACCACACAGCAAATTGGTCCCCTGAGCAGCGGTGTCATTCTCATGTCTCACCAGGATGCTGAGCCGTATCTGAAGTCCGGGAAGCTTGTTTCACAGGAACCTTTGGCCTTAATTGTGCTGCATAGAGCCGATAAGCCAGTTCAGACTATGCTTCCACATGCCCTGATCTCCGTCCCCTGCCGATGCATGATTGACAGTGAGCCTGTATTGATTGACGCTGTTCTTGTTCAGGTTGGCACTGGCCTGGTTGAAAAGACTGTTGGAACTTCGTTGCTTACGGTTGACACACCCGATGTAGTGACGTTGAAGGTATTGGTATACAAGGATGAACTGCACGGGGATTGGCCTGACTTCTGTCAGTCTCCTATCAAGTGCTTGGTTGGCATGCTTCCAATGCTGAAGAGATGTTTCACCGAAAACTGTTCATGTGAAGGGTGGCACAATCCGGAAAAACTCCCCATCCGTGACCCGATCATTGATGTTTGGCGCCGGCAGTATCTCCGCCAAGGGTTCAAGCCTTGTCCGCCAGCTGAGGCTGAATTCTTCTCGGTCTGCCTGAGGATCCCAATGTGCCTCTTGGAAGTCATGTTAGGAGCAAGTGGTGTCTCGGGAGTTTACTGTGAGCCACGCACGGCCGATGGCAAGGAAGTCCTCCCGAGTTACACTGTCATCTGGACGCCAAAACACTCCCTGCAGGAGATGAGGCATATAATGCAGACCAACCCGGCGGTGATTGGCCTGGCGAGATTGGCTGACCGTCGAGGATTACGGGTCCGAAGTGCCCAGGCAAAGACCATCCATGAATTGGTCAGACCTGATACGGTGTATCTGCCCAGTGGACCAAAGGGACATTACACTGTAGGCCCGTTCCCCTATGGAGTTGATCGACAGGCAGTGGGACGTATCCTGCACAAAGCTGGATGGGAATGTCGCCCTCTTCAACCTGCAGCACCGTGTCCTGGCAAAGGAGTGATGTGGACTGTCCAATCTGCAGAGGAGCCTTCGCAAACCATCCTCATGACCACCTCCGGTGAAATCATGATTTCTAAGGTCAAGCAAGATGCAGTATCACCCTCTGCGCCGTCCCTAACCGTGGGATCTGCTGCCACTTTGGCATTGTGTGGACGACCTGCGGAAGGTAATGCCAGTGATGACCCTTGGGCTATCCATGATCCCTGGAAACGGTATCACCCCGCCAGCACTGCGGTGACGGGTCCATCGGAAGGCCTGCAACAAATTGAAGATCGCATCCAGACAGCGGTCCTCGCAAAGATTCAGCCACCCATGGAGCAGGACGACCTCCCTGATCGGGTCATGACACTTGAAGGTCAAGTGCAGCACCTGCTTGCAAAGCAGCAGGGTTTGGAGACTCAGTTTCAAGAGCATAGTAGTCACCATTCCCAGCAAATCACTGCCCTGCAAGGTCAAGTCTCTGCCCAGGCTCAGCAGCTTCATGGTCACCTCGAGAATCAAAACCAGACCATGCAGTCGCTTTTCGAACAGCAGATGCAACAGATCCGTGGCCTCTTAGCCAAACGCCCAAGGGAAGAAGGAATGGAATGACAGGGAGGCCGGGGACTTGGTTTGGTGGTGCCCCTTTGCTTTCTGGTTGCAATTGTTGGGTCCCATCTCTGGGTCCTCGGCCTTCTGTTTTGGGGTTTTTGTTGGGGTGCGGCCGTGTGCCGCCATGCATCGGTTAGATGTAAAATCAAGTTTTGGCCATACGTTGTCGGACTTATGCTGATCTGTCGTATTGGTGAAGCTGCCAATCCTGGCCCTAGCACCAAATCCAATTTTGCTATTGGTGTCTTCAATCCGTCAGGTCTCCCTGGCAAGGCACCATATCTTGTTTCACAACTGGCCCAAGGGGATATTTGGGCTGTGTCTGAGACCCATTTGAGCTCCCAGGCAATGAGTCAATTTTGTGCCAGTATGCGCTTTGCAAAGAGCCCTTACAAGTATGTGATTGGTGGGCATCCTGTCCCGGCACAGACTGATCGCACGCAGCATGCTAGCTGGCGTGGGGTTGCACTGATTTCCAAGTTTCCTTCCAGAGAAGTCCCGACACACCTTCCTGAAGATGTTCGACACTCGTCAAGGGCTTTGATCACCACCTCCCTAGTACAGGACACTTGGATTACTGGGGGCCTTGTGTATGAGGAACCTGAAAGTAGTGCTTACCCATTTCGAAAGACCAACAATGAGCGTCTCCTCCATGAGGTGGTAAACCATGTTTGTTGTCTCACCAAGGGACCCAGGTATGTTGCCGGCGACTGGAACACTGCCCAGCATGAGCTCCCAGTTTTTGCACGGCTTGAAGAGGCTGGCTTTGCTGATATTCAAGATGTAGCCAACCGCCGGTGGGGTCTCCCGCCTATGCCAACGTGCAAAGGGGTTACCAGAAAGGATTACTTGTACCTATCCCCGGAATTACAACAATTGTTGCTCTCGGTGGAAGTGTATCCTGATGTGTTCCCTGACCATGCTGTGCTCATGGGAGTGTTTCACTCAATGCGAGAGCTACTCCCGAAACAAATCTGGTTTTCACCATCCCAATTTCCATGGCCGGTTGATTGGAATGTAGATGTGCAATTTTGGCATAATGCGACTGGAACTTGTGAAGAGCGTTACCGCTCCTTATGGCGACATATAGAAGACCAGGCGGCACAAGAGGTTCCGTTTCCTGTGCCCTCCAATGCCAAGGGCCGGGCACGTACAATGACCACTGCCCCTGTTATTGCCGGTAAGGTGCCTCCTCCGAGGTGTGCCAGGAAGGGTGACATCCGGCCACAATTTGTATGTGCCTCCTTTCGGCATGCCCAATGGTTGCGTCAGACAAGAAGACTCCAGGCGTATTGTCGATTTGCCAAAAGTAATGATGTTGTTACCACCCATGGATGTGCTGTTTGGGGAGCCATTGTGAGGGCGAAAGGGTTTCACCCGACATTTTCTCAGTGGTGGGGCCAATCCACCTTGCGCACTGTTGGGGCGCCTGCTGTTTTGCCAATCATGCCTCCGCCTTTTGCTGTTGCCCAACATGTCCTGGAGTCAGTGTGCCTTGCTCTCCGGCGACTGGAACAGGAACTGCAGCAGTCCTCGAGACTTTATGCCAGGCTCAAGCGTGACAGCAACCCTAATGTGATTTTCCAGGATCTGAAGTCTCACCCTGACCAGGGGGTGCATGTTTTGCTTCAACCTTCGACTGCTAAGGTCCTTGAGGTGCGTGAAGATGATTGTTCGGTTGTCCTTGATAAACCCATGCAGTTTGACCCCTTGTTGCCTGTTGTTTGCACTGCCGTCCCCTTACCCATCATTCATGCTGAACATGATTGTGTGTGGCTTGAGAACTTGGAGGGTGTTGCGGTTGGCAGCACGGTTACACAGGTGACACGTGTTGGTACAGATGAGGACTTGTTTCACCTGTTTTTGACTGCCTGGAAAGAAATGTGGGAGCGACATACCCATGTACCACAAGAGCGCTGGAACACCATTTTGGAGTTTGCCCGCCAGCACTTGCCCAGATTGCAGTTTTCATGGCCTTCCATCACCGCTGACACCTTGCGTCACTGCATTTCCCACAAAAAGCCTTTGACCTCTGGTGGCCTAGATGGTGTTTCCCTCAGGGATCTGGAAGCCATGCCCCATGCAGCCCTTTGCAACTTTGCCGATATTTTCCAGTATGCGGAGCACACCGGCTCCTGGCCGACCCAAATTGTAGCTGGCCGTGTGGCCTGTATTGCAAAAACGCCTGTTCCCAAGCAAGCCCTGGATTTTCGCCCCATTACTGTGCTAGGCCTTCTCTACCGCTGCTGGGGGACCTTTCAGGCGAGACAGGTGATCCAAAGGTTAGATGAGTTTCTGCCTATGGGACTTTTTGGGAGCAGGTCAAACCGCTATGCGGGCCAGGTTTGGTCCCAGTTGCTTTGGTCGATTGAGCAGGCGTATGAACAGGCCATTGAGCTCTGTGGGATCATTGCTGACATACAAAAAGCTTTTAACTTTTTGCCTCGGCAGGTTGTCTTTGAGTGTTGTGCTATTGTAGGTCTCCCTTTTCCGCTGCTGCGAGCGTGGGCCGGTGCCCTCACTACCATGCCCCGTCGCTTTCAGTTGAATGGGGCGATGAGCCCCCCTGCCTACAGCAACTGCGGTTTGCCCGAGGGATGTGCCTTGTCATGTGTTGGGATGATGGTGGTTGACATGGTTTACCATGCTTGGATGACACACTTCTTCCCCATGTGTCAGCCTCTTTCGTATGTCGATGATTGGCAGGTTTTGTTGACTGATCCTGACATGTTGCAGCCAGCCTTGCTTTGTTTGGAACGTTTCACTCAGGCGATGGATCTATTACTTGACCAGAGGAAGACACACACATGGGCGGTCAGTAACCGAGGGCGGCAGTTGCTGCGTGACCAGGGTCTTGACCTTATTGTTGGGGGAAAGAACTTAGGTGCCCATGTCCAGTTCACAAGGTTGCACACTAACCGCTCCCTGATGGCACGTGTTCAAGAGGGACAGCCCTTGTGGCAACGTTTGCGCCTTTCTCCATGTGGATATCCTGCCAAAGTCCGAGCCATTCGTGTTGCCGCCTGGCCACGATGTTTGCATGGAGTGCCTGCGACGACGCTGGGCTTAGCCACTTTCCAATTGCTCCGCTCGAATGCAATGCGTGGGCTACGAGCCGAGGCTGCTGGAGCAAATCCGATGGTCCACCTCGGTCTGATAGAAAGACCTGCCACTGACCCGCACTGTTGGTCTATCTTGCAAACCCTACGTCTCACCAGGGACTGCGGCATGCATGATCGAGTCCAACAGGTTTTGAGTGCAATTGCTGGTGGTTCCGATGCTTACCCTGCCAACAGCATCACCAACACCCTTTGCACCCGCCTTCAATTCCTTGGTTGGCATATTGATAGTAAGGGGTTAGTAGTTGATCATCGGGGTAAGTTTTCACTGTTTGGTATTTCCATGCCTGAGCTCCAGTATCGGGTTGAGATGCAATGGACACATGTGGTGGCTGCTGCCACCGAGCACCGTAGCTGTTTCACCGGGCTGGAGTCCTGTGATGCCGCAGCCACGCGCCAGTGGCTCGGTACCCTTGATGGCGCTGACCAAGCATTGTTCAGAAAGGTGTTGAATGGAACCCACTTCACGCAGGATGGCAAAATGCACTGCCAGGAGACTTCGTCTGATGAGTGCCCATTTTGTGAGTGTAGTGACAGTAGATACCATTGGTTTTGGGAATGCCCTAGGTTTGAAACTATGAGAGAACACATCCCAGCGGCAGCACGCAAATGCATTTCTGAACTGCCAGAAGCGCTTACCTGTGCTGGCTGGTTCCTGCAGCCAACGACCATGCAAGAGTGGAACTCCTTTTTTGCCAACTTGTCTCCTCCGCCCTTGCCATGTTTCACTCACCAGGGTGATTTGTTTCTCTTTACTGATGGAAGCTGCCATGATCAACACAACATTAACCAGCGATTTGCAGGTTTTTCAGTTGTTTCTGCCTCATGTGAAGCGGTGCATGATTGTACTGGCAGTCAGATTTTGGACTCAGGGCATGTACCAGGTCTCTTGCAGAGTGCCTATCGTGCGGAAATTTTTGCAGTACTCAGGGCCCTTCAAATTGTCCAAAACCATGAGGGACGTGTGTTTCTTTGGTCTGACTGTGATGGGGTGGTACGACGGCTCAAGCGTTTGATTTCTGGGCATGCCATTAGCGCTAACAGTAGCCATTTTGACCTTTGGGAAGAAATCCTTAAACTTGTCAAACAACGTGATGGAACTCTGTTTGTTGCCAGGGTTTCCGCTCACCAGCATGATGATGCCGGCGATGTCTACGCTGAATGGTGCTTCCGCCATAATGGAATAGCAGACCGGCAAGCTGTTCGGGCCAACCTGACCCGAAGTGCTGAGTTTTGGATTATGTGGAAGCGCCATTGCATTGCTTGTGAGGGTATTGATTGGTTTAATGGTGTGGTTCATGAGGTTCAATTGGCTATCAGCCGGGAGGTTACACGCCAAGAAACCCCGGTTCTGGCCCAACCTTTGCATGAGCCAGCAAGCATGTGCCCGTGTCCAGACTGGGTCTCGCTGCCTCCTTTGTGCCTGCCCGCAGCAGCTGTCCGATGGTATGGGGAGTCACTTGTCAGACACATTGCGAGTTGGTTCTGGTCGGCTACATACTCAGGTGGCTATGACATGGTATGGGTGTCTCACTTTCAGCTGTATGTGGATTTCATGCTGACGACGGGTATGCCTGGACCGGTCAAGCGAGAGCGATGGTGCGATGGGCGAACTTTGTCCACTCTTTGTTTGGGCAACTATACGTTTCGCACCCGCTCGCGGTGGTTTATCAAGGTCTTGAAAGAGATTTTGAGGCACATGCAGGTTTCACTGTCTGCTGATTATGGGCGGCCGGCCTCTCAGATGGTCCTCATGCACACCGGCATTGTTGCTGTACCATGGGCCCCTGATAGGCTCCGTCAGGTCGATGAGTGGATGCTGCGCCATGGAGGCAACACTTTCCGCAGGCAGTCTGCGGCTATTGACAGCCTCCCTTGTGCTGATAGATCACCTTCGTTTCCACCACATCTTGTTTCAACCATTGGCCTCTGAACTCACCCAAGCCGGGTCACGTTCGGCATTAACGTGACGCGCGAGTCAAAATGGGAGTCAAAATGGTGGTTTGGAACATTTGAAATTATTTTTCCATATATATATATATATATATTGGGAACTCATATTTTTCAGAGGGGTGGCTCAACCACCAACCAGAATATGTCAGCTTTGTGAATTAGCAAAAAGTTCAGCCACATAGATTTGCAAAGCACCACTTCCAAGCTGCGCGCAGGGTGAGATTCATCAGTACTCAGAAGTTGGTGGAAGCTTGGTCGGCCGGACTCCGGACAACTGGCCTGGCTGTTTCTTGGGAATTGAACAGGGAAAGCCATGAAAAGTGATAAGGATATAGTGAGAATATAACTGGATCATTAAGATGACTTGACTTATATAACTTATGTAACTTATGTAACTTATGTAACTTATATAACCTATAAAACTTATATAACTTATATAACTTATAACTCATTATATAACTTATTTAACTTATATAACTTATAAAACTGGTTGGTGGTGTCGGCCACGTTTGTATTTTCAACCATAGAAACTGGATGATGAAATCAGGTGGTTGAAACCACCAACCAGTTGGATTGCAAATGGAATCTGGAAGTGAAGTAAGCAGTTGACGGCGGCATTTCGATGGCAAAAGTATGCAAAAGTGCCAATTCTAGTCCTAATTTTCTCGGATGAACACACTTTTTGTTGCGCAGAAACGAGCCAGCAGAAACGAGCATTTCAAATTTCAACAATGATTCGGATGCAAACCAACACAAGCCATGCACATTCAAATGGGCTTGCCCTCCCATGTTTTGTATTTGGTTTCGGGCCATCTACCAATGACACTAGAACTGGTGTCTAGTGTAGACCCAATTTGGATGAGGTCATCCTGTCATCCTGGAGTAGATAGAATGACAAAATGTCAGAAACTCCTCACTATCATGTTGTTATCTTTGTCCATTCCATATTCTTATCACTTCAGGGTGATTGTATGCATATATATATGTATGTATTACAAATGTATATATCTATTACATATGTATATAGGTTTACACCTACATGTATAAACACATTTTGTATACGCATTTATATCTTTGTAAATATACATACATATATATATATGTGGTTCATGTGTGGTTCAAGTGTTCCATTAGTTTGGACACGGAGTGGCCTTTAAGTTAGCAATTCATCAAGTAAGTTACCATCCTGTATGTCATGTCTCCCATGGTCCGCTTGATAGTGTACATGTGATAGTTTTATTCTTACTCACTTACTCATTACATTCACTTTCACTTTCACGATCATATGTTTCTTTATATGTACTGAATAATCATGTTTCCCACCAAGGATTTTACTCATTACATATAATAATTAAAAGTACACAGGTGGGTAAAATCTAAAAATCTGGGTGGGTAAAATCTATAAATCGTTTTTTTTTCCCAAAAGCAAACAGACTTCTGACTTCTCGAGAAGTCTCACCGAGGAAAGACCTACACGGTGCACGCCGTGGTGGGCAACGGCTTGGACTTGGAGCTGCCGAGGCCTTTTTCATGGTGAATGGGAGATGGTTAGTTCCCAAATTTCAGGTATTTCCTGTAGTATACCTATAATATACAGTATCTACAATATATATATATATATACATATACATATATATATGTGTGTGTGTGTGCGTGTCTTTTTTGTGGGGGTGGTAAATTAAATAGATGAATTTGTGACTTCACGTCGTGACCTCACTGCCATCATGGTGAATGTATAGGGGAATCATCCCCAAATGGCGGCAAGAATCAGGTTGGTAAAATAGCATATATTTTCCAGATTGATTGAGATATAGTGGGGTTCTACTAGATTCTTGACTTGTTGAAACGGGATCATTACAATCCACGATTGGAACAACTACAGACAAAACAGTAGAACCAGTTCACAACCAGGCTCTTGAGCTGCTAAGTAGCTTACAACCCCTATATACTTGGTATATACATATGATATGCACATATCTATATGTATATGATTGTATATGTGTATGTATGTATGACTCGGGATGCTCCATATATATCCATATATGGTTTGGGGAGCATGATATTCCCATAATATGCCCATCTTCCGTTCGTACCATGAATTGCATGGGATGAATACGGACCATCCCCTGCAAAATACTTAGCCCAACCTCATTTCATGAGAGATCTGACGCAAATTATTGGGTAAATTATTGGGTATACATAGAAAAGTGATCTTGGATTTAATGTGGGGGCGTATTTACCGTTTTTTTTTTAATCTTTGGGATACATGGGCTTGCCCTTTGCTAATCATGGGCGTGTCAGCATAGCACCATGGTGAATTTCCCACACCTCCATCGGATTCTTGCGTAAAAACATTTTTTTTGATTTCAAACATCAAATCAGGGGCGCGAAATGGAAATCAAAAGATATCAAAAGGCTTCAGGATTGGACATGGACTTGGGTCTCTCAGAGGGATGAAGAATTGCGGATGATGTGGTGAAACAATCAAAGTCGAACCCAAGTTGTGTTTCTTGATTATTCAAGGGCTGCCGCCCCTGCCGCCGACCCCGGAAGGCCAGAGACATCGACAAAGTGACATAGTCGGTGGATTACTAAGGTCACAAGATTGACCTAGATATTCTTCAGTGCTGCTGCTGCTGCTGCTGCTCCTGCCCCTGCTACTCCGGTGGCAGGCTGCGACGCCTTTTCCTCCTGTTTCCTGCTGCTGCTGCTGCTGCTGCTGCTGCTCCTGCTCCTGCTACTCCGGTGGCAGGCTGCGACGCCTAAAATCGAACCACTCCCAGCAGCAAATCCCCATGGCAGTGAAGGACGGAAAAGTATCAAAATTGCGCCCAAAAACTGCCTAATGTAACTTCTGAAACCCATAGAAAAAGATCATTTTAGCTACTTTTTCCTCCTGTTTCCTCCTGCTGCTGCTGCTGCTGCTCCTGCTACTCTTCTAAAACTTATAGAAAAAATGATTGTAGCTACCTTTTCCTCCTGTTTCCTGCTGCTGCTGCTGCTGGCGACCTTCCAAATCAGCCTCCTTTGTGGTCAGTTCGGTCTGGCGACCTTCCAGATCAGCCTCCTTTGTGGCCAGTTCGGCCTGGCGACCTTCCAAATCAGCCTCCTTTGTGGCCAGTTCGGCCTGGCGACCTTCCCAATCAGCCTCCTTTGTGGCCAGTTCGGCCTGGCGACCTTCCAAATCAGCCTCCTTTGTGGCCACTTCGGCTTGGCGACCTTCCAAATCAGCCTCCTTTGTGGCCAGTTCGGCCTGGCGACCTTCCCTCCTTTGTGGCCAGTTCGGCCTGGCGACCTTCCAAATCATCCACCTTCCAAATCAGCCTCCTTTGTGGCCAGTTCGGCATGGCGACCTTCCAAATCAGCCTCCTTTGTGGCCAGCAAATCCCCATGCTACTCTTCTGAAACCTATAGAAAAAATGCTTGTAGCTACCTTTTCCTCCTGTTTCCTGCTGCTGCTGCTGCTGCTGCTCCTGCTGCTACTACTCCGGTGGCAGGCTGCGACGCCAAAAATCGAACCACTCCCAGCAGCAAATCACCATTTTCCTGCTGTTTCCTAAACTCGAACTACTCCCAGCAGCAAATCCCCATGGCAGTGAAGGACGGAAAAGTATCAAAATTGCGCCCAAAAACTGCCTAATGTAACTTCTGAAACTTATAGAAAAAGATAATTTTTAGCTACGTTTTCCTCCTGTTTCTTCTGATTCTTCATGAAACCTATAGAAAAAAATCTTGTAGCTACCTTTTCCTCCTGTTTCCTGCTGCTGCTGCTGCTCCTGCTCCTGCTACTCCGGTGGCAGGCTGCGACGCCAAAAATCGAACCACTCCCAGCAGCAAATCCCGATTTTCTTCCTGTTTCCTAAATTCCAACCACTCCCAGCAGCAAATCCCCATGGCAGTGAAAGACGGAAAAGTATCAAAATTGCGCCCAAAAACTGCCTAATGTAACCCAAAGAAAAAGATGATTTTAGCTACTTTTTCCTCCTGTTTCCTCCTGCTGCTGCTGCTGCTGCTCCTGTGCCTGCTACTCCGGTGGCAGGCTGCGACGCCAAAAATCGAACCACTCCCAGTAGCAAATCCCCATGGCAGTGAAGGACGGAAAAGCATCAAAATTGCGCCAAAAAAGTGCCTAATGTAACTTCTGAAGCCCATAGAAAAAGATGATTTTAGCTACTTTTTCCTCCTGTTTCCTCCTGCTGCTGCTGCTGCTGACTGTTCTGAAACCTATAGAAAAAATGCTTGTAGCTACCTTTTCCTCCTGTTTCCTGCTGCTGCTGCTGCTGCTGAAGGACGGAAAAGCATCAAAATTGTGGCCAAAAACTGCCTAATGTAACTTCTGAAACCCATAGAAAAAGATGATTTTAGCTACTTTTTCCTCCTGTTTCCTCCTGCTGCTGCTGCTCCTGCTACTCTTCTGAGACCCATAGAAAAAAATGTTTGTAGCTGCCTTTTCCTCCTGTTTCCTGCTGCTGCTGCTGCTGCTGGTGCTGCTGCTCCTGCTCCTGCTACTCCGGTGGCAGGCTGCGACGCCAAAAATCGAACCACTCCCAGCAGCAAATCCCCATGGCAGTGAAGGACGGAAAAGCATCAAAACTGCGCCCAAAAACTGCCTAATGTAACTTCTGAAACCCATAGAAAAAGATGATTTTAGCTACTTTTTCCTCCTGTTTCCTCCTGCTGCTGCTGCTCCTGCTCCTGCTACCCTTCTGAAACCTATAGAAAAAATGATTGTAGCTACCTTTTCCTCCTGTTTCCTGCTGCTGCTGCTGCTGCTCCTGCTACTCCGGTGGCAGGCTGCGACGCCTAAAATCGAACCACTCCCAGCAGCAAATCCCCATGGCAGTGAAGGACGGAAAAGCATCAAAATTGCGCCCAAAAACTGCCTAATGTAACTTCTGAAACCCATAGAAAAGGATGATTTTTAGCTACTTTTTCCTCCTGTTTCCTCCTGCTGCTGCTGCTCCTGCTCCTGCTACTCTTCTGAAACCTATAGAAAAAAATGATTGTAGCTACTTTTTCCTCCTGTTTCCTGCTCCTGCTACTCTTCTGAAACCTATAGAAAAAAATGATTGTAGCTACCTTTTCCTTCTGTTTCCTGCTGCTGCTGCTGCTCCTGGTCCTGCTCCTGCTACTCCGGTGGCAGGCTGCGACGCCTAAAATCGAACCACTCCCAGCAGCAAATCCCCATGGCAGTGAAGGCGGCCAAAAACTGCCTAATGTAACTTCTGAAACCCATAGAAAAAGATCATTTTAGCTACTTTTTCCTCCTGTTTCCTCCTGCTGCTGCTGCTGCTCCTGCTACTCTTCTGAAACCTATAGAAAAAAATGATTGTAGCTACCTTTTCCTCCTGTTTCCTGCTGCTGCTGCTGCTGCTTCTGCTCCTGCTACTCCGGTGGCAGGCTGCGACGCCTAAAATCGAACCACTCCCAGCAGCAAATCCCCATGGCAGTGAAGGACGGAAAAGCATCAAAACTGCGCCCAAAAACTGCCTAATGTAACTTCTGAAACCCATAGAAAAAGATAGTTTTTGCTACTTTTTCCTCGTGTTTCCTCCTGCTGCTGCGGCTGCTCCTGCTCCTGCTACTCCGGTGGCAGGCTGCGACGCCTAAAATCGAACCACTCCCACCAGCAAATCCCCATGGCAGTGAAGGACGGAAAAGCATCAAAATTGCGCCCAAAAACTGCCTAATGTAACTTCTGAAACCCATAGAAAAAGATGATTTTAGCTACTTTTTCCTCCTGTTTCCTCCTGCTGCTGCAGCTCCTGCTCCTGCTACCCTTCTGAAACCTATAGAAAAAAATGATTGTAGCTACCTTTTCCTCCCGTTTCCTGCTGCTGCTGCTGCTGCTTCTCCTGCTCCTGCTACTCCGGTGGCAGGCTGCGACGCCAAAAATCGAACCACTCCCAGCAGCAAATCCCCATGGCAGTGAAGGACGGAAAAGCATCAAAATTGCGCCCAAAAACTGCCTAATGTAACTTCTGAAACCCATAAAAAAAGATGATTTTAGCTACTTTTTCCTCCTGTTTCCTCCTGCTGCTGCTGCTGCAGCTGCTTGTCTGAAACCTATAAAAAAATGATTGTAGCTACCTTTTCCTCCTGTTTCCTGCTGCTGCTGCTGCTGCTTCTCCTGCTCCTGCTACTCCGGTGGCAGGCTGCGACGCCTAAAATCGAACCACTCCCAGCAGCAAATCCCCATGGCAGTGAAGGACGGAAAAGCATCAAAATTGCGACCAAAAACTGCCTAATGTAACTTCTGAAACCCATAGAAAAAGATGATTTTAGCTTCTTTTTTCTCATGTTTCCTCCTGCTGCTGCTGCTGCTCCTGCTCCTGCTACTCTTGTGAAACCTATAGAAAAAAATGATTGTAGCTACCTTTTCCTCCTGTTTCCTGCTGCTGCTGCTGCTGCTTCTCCTGCTCCTGCTCCTGCTACTCCGGTGGCAGGCTGCGACGCCTAAAATCGAACCACTCCCAGCAGCAAATCCCCATGGCAGTGAAGGACGGAAAAGCATCAAAATTGCGCCCAAAAACTGCCTAATGTAACTTCTGAAACCCATAGAAAAAGATGATTTTAGCTACCTTTTCCTCCTGTTTCCGCCTGTTTCCTCCTGCTGCTGCTGCTGCTCCTGCTCCTGCTCCTGCTACTCCGGTGGCAGGCTGCGACGCCTAAAATCGAACCACTCCCAGCAGCAAATCCCAATGGCAGTGAAGGACGGAAAAGCATCAAAATTGCACCCAAAAACTGCCTAATGTAACTTCTGAAACTACTTTTTCCTCCTGTTTCCTCCTGCTGCTGCTGCGCTCCTGCTGCAGCTACTCTTCTGAAACCTATAGAAAAATTGATTGTAGCTACCTTTTCCTCCTGTTTCCTGCTGCTGCTGCTGCTGCTCCTGCTCCTGCTACTCCGGTGGCACGCTGCCACGCCTAAAATCGAACCACTCCCAGCAGCAAATCCCCATGGCAGTGAAGGACGGAAAAGCATCAAAATTGCACCCAGAAACTGCCTAATGTAACTTCTGAAACCCATAGAAAAAGATGATTTTAGCTTCTTTTTTCTCCTGTTTCCTCCTGCTGCTGCTGCTGCTCCTGCTCCTGCTACTCTTGTGAAACCTATAGAAAAAAATGATTGTAGCTACCTTTTCCTCCTGTTTCCTGCTGCTGCTGCTGCTGCTTCTGCTCTGCCTAATGTAACTTCTGAAACCCATAGAAAAAGATGATTTTAGGTACTTTTTCCTCCTGTTTCCTCCTGCTGCTACTGCTGCTGCTCCTGCTGCAGCTACTCGTCTGAAACCTATAGAAAAAATGATTGTAGCTACCTTTTCCTCCTGTTTCCTGCTGCTGCTGCTGCTGCTCCTGCTCCTGCTACTCCGGTGGCAGGCTGCGACGCCTAAAATCGAACCACTCCCAGCAGCAAATCCCCATGGCAGTGAAGGACGGAAAAGCATCAAAATTGCGCCCAAAAACTGCCTAATGTAACTTCTGAAACCCATAGAAAAAGTTGATTTTAGCTACCTTTTCCTCCTGTTTCCTCCTGTTTCCTCCTGCTGCTGCTGCTGCTGCTCCTGCTCCTGCTACTCCGGTGGCAGGCTGCGACGCCAAAAATCGATCCACTCCCAGCAGCAAATCCCCATGGCAGTGAAGGACGGAAAAGCATCAAAATTGCGCCCAAAAACTGTTTAATGTAACTTCTGAAACCCATAGAAGAAGATGATTTTAGCTACCTTTTCCTCCTGTTTCTTCCTCCTGCTGCTGCTGCTCCTGCTCCTGCTACTCTTCTGAAACCTATTAAAAAAATGATTGTAGCTACCTTTTCCTCCCGTTTCCTGCTGCTGCTGCTGCTGCTTCTCCTGCTCCTGCTACTCCGGTGGCAGGCTGCGACGCCAAAAATCGAACCACTCCCAGCAGCAAATCCCCATGGCAGTGAAGGACGGAAAAGCATCAAAATTGCGCCCAAAAACTGCCTAATGTAACTTCTGAAACCCATAGAAAAAGATGATTTTAGCTACTTTTTCCTCCTGTTTCCTCCTGCTGCTGCTGCTCCTGCTCCTGCTACCCTTCTGAAACCTATAGAAAAAATGATTGTAGCTACCTTTTCCTCCTGTTTCCTGCTGCTGCTGCTGCTGCTGCTGCTCCTGCTCCTGCTACTCCGATGGCAGGCTGCGACAACTCTAGTGCTGCTGCTGCTGCTACTACTACTACTACTACTGCTGCTGCTGCTGCTGCTGCTGCTGCTGCCTTACTGCCACTGGCTGCTGGCTGCCGACTGCTGCTGCTACAAGCCCCTTTTCCTGCTGGTGTGCTAGTGCTGCTGCTACAACTCTAGTGCTGCTGCTGCTACTACTGCTGCTGCTGGCTGCTGGCTGCACCATGCTACTGAAGGACGACTACTACTGCTGCTGCTGGTGCTGCTGCTGCTGCTGGTACAAGAGTCAAAAGTAGGTGTGCTAGTGCTGCTGCTACAACTCTAGTGCTGCTGCTGCTGCTACTACTGCTGCTGCTGCTGGCTGCTGGCTGCACCATGCTACTGAAGGACGACTACTACTGCTGCTGCTGCCTTACTGCCGCTAGCTGCTGGCTGCCGACTGCTGCCGACTGGCTAGTATTGCCGCTGACTATGTGCTGCCGACTGCTGCTGCTACAAGCCCCTTCTCCTGCTGGTGTGCTAGTGCTGCTGCTACAGCCGACTGCTGCCGACTGGTTAGTATTGCCGCTGACTATGTGCTGCCGACTGCTGCTGCTACAAGCCCCTTCTCCTGCTGGTGTGCTAGTGCTGCTGCTACAACTCTAGTGCTGCTGCTGCTGCTACTACTGCTGCTGCTGCTGCTGGCTGCTGGCTGCACCATGCTACTGAAGGACGACTACTACTACCGCTGCTGCTGCTGGTGCTGCTGCTGCTGCTACAAGACCCTTCTCCTGCTGGTGTGCTAGTGCTGCTGCTACAACTCTAGTGCTGCTGCTGCTGCTACTACTGCTGCTGCCTTATTGCCACTGGCTGCTGGCTGCCGACTGCTGCTGCTACAAGCCCCTTCTCCTGCTGGTGTGCTAGTGCTGCTGCTACAACTCTAGTGCTGCTGCTGCTACTACTGCTGCTGCTGCTGGCTACTGGCTGCACCATGCTACTGAAGGACGACGACTACTACTACTACTGCTGCTGCTGCTGCTGCTGCTGGTGCTGCTGCTTGTGCTACAAGAGTCAAAAGTAGGTGTGCTAGTGCTGCTGCTACAACTCTAGTGCTGCCGCTGCTGCTGCTACTACTGCTGCTGCTGCCTGCTGGCTGCACCACTACTGCTTCTGCTGCTGCTGCTGGTGCTGCTGCTGCTGCTGCTGCTACAAGAGTCAAAAGTATTATTCCCTGGCGCGCTCCCCCTTGCGTCTGCCGGGGTCGGCGGACATCTTCTAAACCCTCCATTGTTTGCTGGTTTCAACCCCCCCAAGGACTGTCTGCCCCTGTGCCGTGTTGGCCATTGGCTGCGGGGCCGTTGCGGCCAGTGCTGTGGCTGGCTGACGCGGCGCTGGCGGCGACCGGCGGAGTGAAAAAATCGCAGGAGATGGACAGACTGATTGGGGATATAGTGGGTTATAGTAGGTTAATCTTAGGATTATTAACAAAAATGCAGTTGTTCCCAGCTTTCTTGGCAATATCATGTAATGATTGGTGGTTCACAATTGGGGCCTTGGAGTACTTGGTGGTTCACCCCATGACATGGAAGACTACTGTCTCCCAAACACGAGCTATTCATGTCAGGGTCCACGTTTGTTGGGGTTTATCATTAACAATCATTAGATATATCATGATATATCCCCACGCATTATAATATCATATTCCCCATATTTTTTGTAATAGAACATCATATCATGTCATATATCTTAGTAAAAACCCATGATATCCAACTTTTTGGCTTAATTATCATTTTTGGGATGGATTCACTGGCCCGCTAAATTGGTGACGTTTAGCAACACTGATTCACTCCAGTCGGGATGATGGCGATAAATCTGATAATCCACAATTAACTCAGGCGGAACATGTGTCCCTGGGATTTTCTAAATGTATGTATGTATATATATATATTATAAATACAATATATATATATATTATAAATACAATATATATATATTATAAATACAATATATATATATACATTATAAATACAATATATATATATATATGTATATATATATATATATTAAATGCAATACACACACACATATATATATATATGTATATTAAACAATATGATATATATATATATATATATATCAATAAATAAATAAATAAACAGATATATGCATATATAGTATATGTATTATACAAGAGGAAACATTTGAATATAATACATATATAATATACCTAATACACATCATGCTCTTTTCTTACTATATGTCAATGAACGTGGGATGACATCTGCTCCAGAAATCCACAACTTTTTTCCAGGCGGAGATCTCCCATCACGGCCTCTCCAAGATCCAAGGTCTGGCAAGTCCGGCGACAAACTGATGGATTTTGCAGATTTGGATGGGATGATTTTGGGAAAAATATACCCTCTGGTTATGTCAAAATAGCTATTGAAAATGACCATAGAAATAGTGGATTTTCCCATCAAAAATGGTGATTTTCCATAGTTATGTTAAATTGCCAGAGGGTGGGTGATATTGGTGGACTGAGTGACTGAATAGACAATTCCGACAATTCCCTGATTCTGGGCTTCACTGGATATCAAGATTATTCAGATATTGACAAAATGGGATGATCATGATTTTTTTCGATGGATGATTATGGGATGATTAATGGACTTACAGGGATATTAATGGGATGTTGATGAGAATATCATGGGATGTTAATGGAAATACAGAGGGATGAAGCCTCTGATAAAACTAACGGTTTGCTATAGAAAATCACCTAATTTGTAAGGGGTAAATATCATCGAACTACTAATTGACATAGTTATGGACCATTTTCCATAACGATGTTAGAGTTTACTGGAGGGTAAGCATGGGATTTTGCAGGTTCCCTAAACATTCTTGTTGGAAAAATCCGTGCCGTGCGGAAAAAAAAAAACGTTATAATTATTGATATATATATATATAATTCAATCTCAGCATGTTTTTTTCTCCTTCCCATACTAACATAGACATATCAAATGCCCTAAACATTATCGTCTTTTTACAAGCGAGTGTCTGACTTAGACCCGAGACTTAACTAACAGGTTCTATGTTAGTTGGGAGGTGGTAATTCTTGTTGGACAATTCCATGGTTTCCGGATGTTTCCGGTAAAAAATATTACTTCAAGAGAGAATTCATTTTTCGGACGAGCCAACTTCATCACCTGTTCCTGACAGGCCTAAAGATGTCATCGATTTTCTTAGCGACATATTTCAGGGCTAAACATGATCTAGTCACAAATTATGATCTCAACTTCAACTTGGGCCCAGATTCAAACAAATAGCATAAGGATCTATAAGATAAGTATTCATAGATTAAGGAAAGTCACGAAGTACTTACCACTCACAAGTCATCACTGTAAATCATGTCATGTATCGCTTTCGCCTGGATACATTTTCGCCTTCGACTGATGTCTCAGGCGGCTCCGGCGCCCAAGCACACAAAGCCTCTGCCACAGAGGTATGAGTGTCGCGCAGACTCTGACAGTGAGGAGTCTGAGGTGCGACGTCTGGTTGACACGCTACCGAACAGATAGCCGGAGAATAGACAAGAGTTGGCGCGGGGAGTGAGCAAGATAAATGATTTTCTAGTCGTCATTGGTTTGGTAAGTAAAGTCCTACTAGAATATACTAGAATGGCGGTAAATGACCAAAATCATTATTTTGGGTGGTGGTTATATGCTGTTTCCACCATGTTTGACCAAGAAACACAGGACGCTAAACCATAATAAACCAATAAACCAAGAATTGGGGAAACAACTTTGATTTCCCATATGGTTTTGTCCAAAAAGATAGTGGTACTGGCGTTTTGAGTCCCATCAAAAGATCAATGGAGGCAACCGGAGA